>QMFG01007310.1:0-38952 GCA_003314545.1 Ramaria sp. MG151 | reverse complement strand
TCGACTGGAAGCTACTGGTCAAGACGCACAAACCATTTTGACAATAACTATGGGTCTGAAAGGTTTTTCTTCATCTGTTTTCTACCACAACACTTCTACTCATTATGGTTTTAGAGAACTCAATGATCATCAATTCTCACGGAGCATAGTTGAGCACCTCGTGGAACTTTTGGAGAATGGTCAAGTTCCAGGATTAACACCAAATGAGCAAGACCATTTGATCATTTTGATCCAAACAACTCTTGAAGTAGATATTCAATGTAAAGCCCATATGTAGACACTGATATCTGGGATCTCACAGGTAGATGAACAACGATGTGCTCTGGATTCCAATGGACTTCGCTATCTCATTTCCATGCAATCCTTCTACATTCTTAACCAGCGAGTAGTTTCCTCAAAATCCACAGAAAAAGCTCCAAAAGGGCGTGAATGTATACGCTATCGGGACATGGTGTGGGCATTTCATAGTCAGAGCCAGGAAATTTTGCTTGCGGCTTAACTTACAGACAATGAGAAACAGTTTATCTCATTTTTTTGTGACATTAGCCATGCTTTCAGGTATGCATTCTCAGTCCCTGTGAGGGAGAAAATGAAGGAATTATTCTGCTGAGAAGATATTTTTCTAAACTGAATAACAGCGATAGGAACACAACTTTCATTATTTCACATAGCCTTCGGCACCAAAGTAATTAGGGTTAAGGGTTTAGCTTAATACAGCTCTCTTGCTTTAACCAGGAACGGATAAAAAAAATTAACAACTCAACTTGGTAAAATGATAAGCAACCTATATGATCCACTGATGATCAAGAGAAAAGAGTGACAGGTGAAGGAGAAAAATTGGAATTGGGTGAATGTTTATATTATTAAGCAACAGGATACATGAGTATCCAAAGTGGAGAGATTGACTTTTTGCAATCCACCCACAAATTGAAAACACTATTTATTTATGCAAACCATTCCTAAACCCAGCATCCACATTCAGGTCGCAAGACCCCGGGTATACACTTGATTTCCCAGAAGGTTATTAAGAATGTATACTAGGATACGGTCATTAGAGTCGGACATTGAAAAGTAAACAACTTGTAACGACACCGTGGGAATGGCTTATATAAAGTGTATTCGTGGGAATGGGATATGGGCCGTGAGAACAAACAGCGGATTATGTGGGGGAGTCCAATATAACAAAAAACCTCTTCTCCCTTCGGGGAATCGGTAAAGCGCCGAGACTTGTTCGTTCCTTGGGCAGAAGTTTTCCTCAAAGGACCTTTCAAACTCTCTCCAGTCCGAGTATTTGGCTCTTTGAGTTCTGTGTTTGGTCCACATTACTTCGTTTGAAAAGCAAGCTGCTCAGCCAGTTTTGAGGAAGGACAGGGCCCAGTGGATTCGAACTTGGTCATTCGGGAAGTCTCCTTTACAAATCTGGAAGTAGAGCCTACAGGAATTGAGGAACACGTGCCCATTGTTTCAGTCTCCATCGAAATCCAAAGGAAGGGCCGGCCGAAGGCTTCTCCCTATGCTCCCCACATTTGGGTCCTCAGGATTATCCCACAAGTCCGTGTTAGGTCTCAGGTTTGGTTTTGGGCTCGTCAGTCCCTCTTGTGGATCGATCTCCAGTTTTGCCAGAATAGATTTTAATGCTAACTGAATAGCATCGGCTTCATCCAGTTCGCTGACAACTCCTCTTCCACAGCTTGGAGACGGTCTTCTGACATATCCATCTCAAGTAAGGAAGGAGGGTCCGTTCGGCGTTCGGAGTTGGGTGTTCCAATGATAGAGGAGGGGTAATCAGGTGCAGTGCGTATGGGAGAGGTTGCGTCCTCTGAGTCGCTGTCCTCGATTCCGTAGTTACCTATTTTGGTAGTTGCACTCTGACCACCGGTCCTTCTCTGGAGACTTTTCTACTGTAAGGGCAACCCTCCTAGCGCCCGTAGGTACCTAGTAGAGGGGAAATCCAAAGAGAAAAGTCTAGGGATCCCCACTACTAGTGAAAAACTATATACGACTATCTAACGCCCAACCAGGGGCACTCCTACGCGCTGTCAACCCTGCCCGACTTCTATCCCCATAAGGTACTTCGACCCTGACGAAGGTCGGATGTTGGGCCAAAGGTTCAGATCAGATGCTTGGGCTCTTCCCCGAGGTTGGTGGAGGTCTCGGGTGGTTCGAGGTTTCGGACTCGTTGCCCGAGACTTCGGGTTCGTACTTGGAAGGTTCGGGTCAAGGACCTGAGGCTTCAGACCGAGGTTCCCATGCTTCGGACTTGTGCTCCGCATGTGTAAGGGCCTTGAAGGTGGAGGATTTGGCGCAAACGGGTTGTCCCCTGACACATACAGGTACCAAACCACAACCAAACATCAGTGCTACATCTGGATTGAGCCTACTATAGACATCCAGCTCTGCCACTCAGAGCTTTATCTTTCTTCTTCTTCTTTTTCATATGAAACTTTATATTTGAGTGAAAATAGAAAAATATATGTTTTTGTTTGTGTGCTTTGAATTTTTATTTTTATTTTCTTTTCTTGTGATGTATATGCAACTATAATAGTGCCTAATTATATAATCAAGGTTTTATATTCTGATGTAAACAGATACTAACAGAATCAACTAGGTTCAGTGCCTAATGCTTATCAACACAAACCTTGAAGATAAGATATAGAGTAAAACTTATCAATTTTGAGTAAACAATGTGATTGTTTGAGTATTGGAAAATGCAAGCAAATAGCCAGTGATGATTTGCTATTAGTTTCCTAACAGTAAAGTTTTTAGACAGTCTATAGAAAGTCTGAGAGAGCTTTTGGAATTTTACTATCTTAATTTCTCCTCAGAACAACAAGCCTATTTAAGTGATCTAGTTCCTATGATGACTATCTAAATTATGCAAGTGAAACTGGAGTTGTGGAATGACTTAAGAATATTCTAAGGAAGTGGGGTGGTGATGTATCTGAAACAAGGGTAGCTAATTTTCTATATATAGAGTTCTCTCAAAATCTGTTACTAAACTACATTTATGATAGTCAATGTAAGGGCAACCTCAACCAGACCTGGAATATGCCTGCTGACTGCAGGGGATACTACCCTGTCAGGGTCCTCCCTGGGCCTGCAAGGGGACTCTAACCCCAAACTACCCACAGGGATCACACTAGGCTGGTAAGGGAGATCCAAAGATAATATAAGATGCTAAACAGTACCTACAATAGCAAGAAGCATACCTGGTAAGGGGGATCCAAAGAGAAAAGGGTGAGGATCCCCCTTACCTAAGTGACTAACTGTCAGGGGACAACCTGTTTTCACCAAACCCTCCATCTCCAAGGCCCCTACACATGCGAAGCACAAGTCCGAGGTGCGAGAACCTCGGTCCGAAACCTCAGGTCATTGACCCGAAGCCTCCAAGCACAAACCCAAAGTCTCGGGCCTCTAGTCCGAAACCTCAGACTACCCGAGACCTTGACCAACCTCGGGGTAGAACTCGAACATTTGATCCGAACCTTCGGCCCGACATCCGACCTTCGTCAGGGTCGAAGTGCCTTATGGGGATAGAAGTCAGGCAGGGTTGACAGCGCGTAGGAGTGCCCCTGGTTGGGCATTAGGTAGTCGTATATAGTTTCTTCACTAGTAGTGGGGATCCCTAGACTTTTCTCTTTGGATTTCCCCTCTACTAGGTGAGAGTTCCTTCACTGTATTTTCTTATACATATATATATCTTTGGATTTCCCCTCTACTAGATACCTACGGGTGCTAGGAGGGTTGCCCTTACAGCTCTACTGTTAGCAAATCGTCACCAGCCATTTGCTCTCATTTCAAGGAATCTATAGAACTCAAAAGCTATCTCATTTTTGATAAGTTGCACTGTGTCACGATCACAGTCTGGACATTCAATCCACACTATCCTCGTTCCGAAGCAATCCTTCCGAAGTATTTCGTCCGAAGCCCAAAGCATCATTCCCACACTTCCATCACTTTCATCCCACAACTCTTTGCCTATCACTTTGCCTCAAATACATCATCTATTGAAACAATCATGGTGAAACAATCAGTGGTCAGGTCCCATCATATTCTTTTTTTAGAAAAGAAGCACCCGGACTATCCCCATCACTATCCCCATCACTATCCCCATCTTTCACCATGAAACTATGGATTGAGTTATTCATATTCACTCAAAGCTTGCAATGACTTGCCATATCATCAGACTTAATGATATGAACGTTCTAGACCCTCGTAATGGCTCTCCGAAAGATTTAGGTATGGCTATCCTTAACCAAAGAGCCACGCAATTCAGAAACATGTTTCAAGAGTTGGTGATGGTCGATTATCCTTTTCTTCATTCACAATTTTCCTTCCCCCACTATTCTACGTTTTCTATGGGCTTTAATTAGTATACATGTACCTTGATCACTCTCCGATCCTCACGGGTTCATTCCCATTCGCCCTCTCTTCCGAACCCTTCGGTATATAGCTAAGCACATTCGCATGTACATTCCCTAGTTCAATTATCGTATGTCAACTTGATTTTCTACTCACACTTGCCAAACTCGCTCCCAACTCAACTTCACCAACAACTGTCTATTGTTTGAGTAAGCCCTTCAATTCAACTTTTATTAGTTAAATCCACTTCAAGGAATGTAAAATCATTGACTGTGATCAACATGAACTGCAAAGTTCATTCGATTCACGAGATAGAATCCTTTCAGAATCTCTGTCTCTTCGGAACTATGCACTTTGTTCGCAGACGTTCCGAAAGTCATTCGCTTTTACTGTAGGATTTCCATTTACTTTCCAAAACCACTCTATTACTATTAGGGATGTTTCCGAACACTTTTACTAATCCACACCATCTATTGCTATTATTTGGATTCTGACACACTGTTATCACTATCTACAAAGCTCGTGTTACAGTATGTGAACTTTAAGCGCTGACAATTTGCATTTGCATCAGCGCATCCCCCACATTTCAATACACTTTTTGCTTAGATTGAAGAACAAGCGCTTATTGTGTGTGTTGAAGCATCTTCATCAGAACACAAATAAAACACAAACAAAATACAAAATAAATATAACAAAATTTTCTATTTCCTTTCTTATTATAGATCACCCATTGTCCCCTGACAGTCAGCATATTTTTTTATATATGAAAGAAGAAGAGTAGGAAAGAAAATGCTCACACAATGGTGCTGGAGGTCTGTGGTTGTCCTAAAACAGAATGCATCAATGATGCTCAGCAGACTATTGGTTCCTGCCTATGCATATTGTAAACACTCACTTAGAAATTTATTTATCTTTGGTAGCATTTTGCTCAATCGTGTGCATATATGGGTGAACATACATGGATGAAGCAGCATGGTGGATGTATGTGGTTGTTTGTGTACTTTTAGGGTTGCTTGTAGTTAATAAATTATAGCAGTAAATCTCCAGAAGTTCCTATGTGCTCATTCAGATAGTTGAATATCTCAACTACCAGAGCAATTGTGAAGAATACAACTCAACAGTTCACTCAGATTTCCTGCAGACTATCAGACTCAAGTTTTCATCCCAATTTGTTAGGTTTGTGCCACTATATCTTATCTTTAATAAGAAATATAAGAGAAATATTTTTATGTGTTTTTGATAAGTTTATTGAATTTATTTTGATGTTTTTGTAGTCTATATTCCACGTGCTTGAGGTGGTGCCAATTTTCTTATCTAAGCAAGTCTGAATACTGATGTGGGGAAGTGTGTGGAGGTAATCTATCAGCACTTAATGTTCATGTACAGCTGCGCAAACAATTATTGATAGAGATAACAATGAAACTTAGCAGTTTTGAGATAGCTATTGAGCACAATAAAATGCTTGAATCAAGAGCAAACATCCAGTAGCAATTTGCTATCAGAGAGACAATAGCAAAGATATCAAGCAAACAATGAGAGATCAACAGTGGGTCTGTAGAGATATACTGCCTTAGATATTTACAAGTGTCTTCTTAATGGACGAAACCAGAGTCCGCACGTTGCATGTTTCCGCTGTCTTCTTCACATGGTTGTGAGGTGACAAGTCACCCATTGGGACGGGATATAATACTGATAGGACGTCCTGGTTTCGACGTGTATAAGTAAGCGTGAAGGAGGGTGAATGCTGCGGTACTCGGAACACCCAAAGGAATAACCGGGGGAAAAGCGTGAGTTGCATCCTCTCGTGTCCGGGAAGGAGGGAGAACAGGAAGTCTTGATGATAACATGCACAGCGTAGAGCGTAACATCCCGCGGTTCGCATGGAGAGGCAGTAGGCTCTGAATAGACGGCGAGAAAGCGCGTTGGGACAACTGGCATTGGCTCAAATGTCAGAGTCGATTCACGGATAACGATCTCTAATTGGTGTGGCACTCTATCCGCCGGAGGCTTGGCTGTGAGCTTCTTAGTCATAGCGTACGCCCTGGAATTTCAAAAAAAAAAAAATTCGTTAAATAAATTCAGCTGCCGGGGCAGGCGTAATTTCTGCTCTAAGTGTTGCTTGGGGATAATATCGATCCGCGCCGCGCCGCGAACGGTAAGAACAACAACAAGAAGGATGCAGACATCCGGAATCCGGATCGGTGATGATGGCGTCGACGTCGAAACCGCGTTCCCCTGCTGATCGTGTCAAAAAGTATTGTTTTGTGTGAACGACCCCTGCTACGACTCTCGCATCAGTCTTTTCTCTCAAACTTCCTTCCTCTGGAGACAACATGGTAACATGTCGTGTCCCATAGGTCTTCTCCCTGTGACGAGTCCTCCTTGCTGCTCTGCGCCATTTCTTTCTTTCTTTCTTCCTTTTTCCCAGAAACTCGTAGATAGAGGGGATAAGAGGGATCGTTCATCGTTCAAAGTCTGAAAATCTGGCTCCCATCATGTACGAACACGTTGAAAGCGCCACCGTAAGCGAAGTGTCCGTTGTAAGCAAAGGAGTCCATTGTGAGCGGTAGGTGGTTGACGTGAGCGGTTGACAGCCATTGAGGGCAAAGTTGATGTTGCAGGTCCAAAGTTATCCTCAGGTGGAGCGGAGCCAAACTTACGCCCAACAAACATGGCCATACACACCATTGTCTACATCAACCCTGCGGCCCAGCCACATTATAATATTTACAAACTACTCGTTACAGTACAATATAGAACACAACAAAAGGTCACTACACTCGACAAACTCACTTCGCCATCGAATAGTCTAAACTCGCACCAGGACCCTCACATGACATCTCTCCTTCAGTGCTATCCCCATTCCCATCGTCGGGGGTATCATCCCGTCCCAGAGGCGCAGCCGTCACCTCGCTAAGCTTGCTTTGTCTTCTCAATCTCTCGCTCTGCCCGAGTCTCCTCCGGGCACTCATTACCACACTATCCCTTGCAATACTTTTCGCTCCAATGCCCGACGCCCGCGCCCCGAGACTCCCCCTCGTTTTGGGTACATTGAAGCTCCTTCTTCCACTGGGTGTGCGAGTCAGCGAGGAGCCAGAAGTGGCGCGCTGGGCCCCCACCCTGGCAATGACACGGGAACGCGAGATCCGGGGACGACGTGCTGGGAGTACCCGAGGCTTCGGTGCATCAGGCTTCGGGGAAGGCATCTGTGACGGAGAAAAAGCTGGACACCCGTTAGAAAAAACCCCTTTGCTGGTAGTCGAGCCACCAACTGGTGGGGGTGATGTAAAGGCGAAACTAGATGGACCACTCTGCACCGGTGATCTTTGCTCTGGGACCTTTGCCAATGCTTTAGGCTCTGCAGCGATGGCGCTCGGTCGCGACGTCGCACTGGACAACGAGGATGGTCTGACTATGCTCTGCATCCTGGCAAGAGAGCTTGCTGTAGGCGCGAACAGCGTAGATGTCCTTTTCCTGACAACGCTGTTCATGCTCCCGTTCCCCACCCCACTCGATTGAATACCAGATGAAATTACAGACTTTTTCAAACCGATCGAATTAGCCCCAGATGACCCTTGCGAGCTTCCGGTTCCGTTGGAATTTGTTCTTGACCTTGGCACCTCCTTCACACTTGTCAGACTGTTGGTTCGTGACATACGACTAAGAGGGTGCTGGAATGAAGGGATAGCACCGCGGCGTGCCGAAGTGATTCCAGAGGAAGGCGTGATCGAGCGCGCCCCAGACGAGGCAGTACTCGATCTCGTTCCCGCGGTTGAATTCGTGCTGGTTCTAGTAGATGTCTTTCTTCCTAATCCAATTCCCATGGCGGGAACACGTAAGCTGCTATTGGAATCGGACTTTGCGACGGATGCCTTCGTGACTGGAGGCTTGGGGACGCTGGGCTTGGCAGCTGGAGCTGGTTTCGTAAGCACCTTTGGTACGGATTTCTGGGATGATTCAGTAACAGGTAGAGCGGAGTTTTGCTTTAATACACCGCTGCCAACCCCCTTCCAAACGCTCTTGACTATGCTCTTTGCTGATGAAAGGAAGCCAAACCTGGGTGCGGTACCCTTCTTCACTGATATGATCAAAGTTTAAGGAAAAATTATAGCAAGCAACTCACTGAACTCACCTTGATTCGGAATGAGAGGAGGCTTACCACCCCCGACGCTCACTCTGCCCATGCTGCTCCGTCTCCGAGCACGAGATAATTCCAGCTTTTTCCTGATAGCTGCGCGCTTCCGCTCCCGCTCCTCCTTAGTTTGTGCCGTCTCCTCATCCTCATCCCCAGAGTCGTCTACGCTCTTGTCATCTGCGGCAGCTCCAACCTTCCTGTCACCACCGTCGACAAAGCTTATCTTTACTCTCTTCATTTTTCTCTCATCTACGTCTTCCGCAGCAGCAGCAGCCACAAGGGAGCGTCTTGTCCCAGATGTCACAACCCTCGACGTCCGCTTCGCACGAGCATTGGACGGACCAATGGGTCTCCTGTGCGGCCCTCTCAATGCATCTGACTTGCGTTTCTTGTTTGCGCTCGTATCCTGAGATCCATTCTTTCCGAGAGATCCTGCGTTTCTTCTAGCATACCACTCACCCAGACCTTCCATCTTCTGAAACTGTCGCTCATGGGCCCTGTCAAACATACTTGTTACATCTGTTCGAGGACGCTCCTGGTGTCCAGACAAGGGGACAGTATCTGCGGTGCGTTGCTTCTGCAACAGGTCAATACCGACCTCGTTGCTGGTACCTGTCAAACCGAGGCGGGCATTCATCTCGGCGAGAACAGTCGTCGCAGCCGAATTGAACTCAGTGTTGGAGATGCGATGCATGGGTGACCCAAACACGAATGGCGGCGGCCCTGGAGAAGAAAATTTTGGTGCAGAAGGGGTATTGGACGCACCAGGAAAGCCGCCAGGCAAAAGAGGGTCAGAATCTTGATCAACAGGAAGAGACGGATAAAACGTTGACACGGATGGAGACCCCAGGGTGTACGAAGGCTCTAATGAGGGTGTGAAGGGACACAGCACTGGAGGGGATGGGGCTGTTGGGGCTGTTGTAACAAGCCTGATTGTGCTGGCTCCAAAATCGAGCATAGACTGGTCTTGTGAATTATCCGCACTCAGAGGTTGAGGTGAAGGTGAAAGCGAGTATGGCTGAGGATGCGCATGGCATGGTGTGGAAGTCGTATTCAGAGTATCAGAGACAGGTGGTTCATCGACATGCATAGGATGCACGATGCTAGGGAGAGGCTCTGTAGACATCTTTGAGTCTTGGGTTCGGCGCAAGCCATTGACGTCCTGGTTCAGCCGCGCATTGTGCAGTGACTCGGTTTTAGATCCACCTCTTTTGAGAGAGCTGGCAAAAGCCCTGATGGACGAGGTCATGCTTGAGCCTGCAATCGTGGTCACTAACGTCGGCGAGTATCGGCAGAGTAAAATCCTACCTTTGGAGCTGGTTGTTCCATTCCCAAATTCTCCAGAACTTGAGATTCCAAAGCCTTTCAACGGCGACGAGTTGCTCATCGCCTGGTCCACTTCTTCGCGGATGTCCTTGAGTTTTAAATGGACGCGATGAACTTCATGACTATCATCTTCAATGACTGACCAGGGTTCGCTAGGTCTTGAAACAGCAGTGTTTCTGTTTTCCTTGTCTCCGTCATCATCGGAAAATACAGCCTGCCCACCGAGAGATGAAGGCGCGGGAGGGTGAGTGGAAGCATGTGCTTTAAGCTTTTCGACTATCTCGGAATTTTTTCCAGTGGCCTTGATTCCATTGCGTTTGCATAGTTGTACCAGTTGCTGGCGCTGTTTTCGTGTCAGTTCCCTTGAAGTCTGAGTGGCTCAAAAAAGGACGATCTATGCACCTTGAGCGAATGCAGAGCTGGAGAGTTATTTAGTATATGGCATTTGGATGTAGGAGTATTGATGACGGCCTCCATGTTGAGGCAAGACGTGGTTTCCAAGCAGTTCGTCTTAGGGGTATAAGTTCGTTACGGTAGAACAAAAACCTCGCGTCTGGTCACGTGACATCAAAGCGTAATGTTTTTGTGACAGTGTGACTACGCGGAGAGCATGATTTTTCTTTTCAGTGAAATAACACGACAATTGGGGATCTCATTTCAATCGACATTCCTGGATCTTCAGTGAAAAATGCCGATCCAAGCTCTGCCTTTTGGGAGTTCAAGGAGTATGTGCGCTATGCTAGGGAATTCCAGAATATTGCCTCGAGGATACAAGGTCTGCCCACGATATGCATGCGTGGATTCTTTAGCATTTGTAAACGATCTCGTGCCTGGTACCAAAATGTCCTCGTGGAGAGGGGGGGGGGTTTGCTGGATCAAGGGAACCACCATAACCGCAGTAGACAATTCCTCTCTCCTTCGCGTTACACTTACACGATTTGCACTTCAATAAATCGCGATGTCAGCGATGTCCGTCCGCAAGTGTCGTTTGAGAAATACAGACTGTAGAAATCTACTGCGATGAATAGTACCCAGATAACGCTACAAGCTATCTCAGTCAGCTGCAGAGTTAATTGACGGAGAAGATGTGACTAAACACCGTCGTATTTACATTGTAAGGGAATGGACTCGAACAAAAGAGAAATGTAAAAATGTAAAAGCGTAACTTTAATGGAACGTATGAGTCCATTGTCTGCAAACAAAGGACAGTTACTAAATTCCCACACAAACTCAAAGAATACATGTTTACTATACCCACGTGTTTCAACAATGGGCAGATACCAAAATGCGACTTCCAAAGCTGAGCATGTGCCAGGCGCCCTTATGTAATCACAAGGGGACTCCTCTTCGCTATACGGTCGCGATGCATCAGCGATATTCGTCTAACCCTCTCTGGTCGAGTAAACACAACTCTTACTTTCCACGACATTACAAAGGGCAAAGCAACACAAAGGGCGCAAGTCTTCCTTATCCCCCTTGTATCCCTAGTTCCGCCAACTCGTCGCTACTTATATAAACCTTCAGCGCAACGGTGTCATAGCACGACGAGAGCTTGCATCTTCCTCCCAAACACTTCATTCTTATCGCGTGTCATAACAATGGCGTCCACCTCGTCTCTGTATGTAAACGATGAGAACGTGAGCGTGACCCAGTCCGTATCTAGGAGACATGACACGAATGCGCGCCGGCAGCGTTACCGTTTTCAAAACACGAGCCTCGGGAGATCGCGCAGGCATGCGACTCGTGAGGCCTTTCGTCGAATGAACCACACGACGCCGGTCGTCGTCCCCCATTCTCGTGCGTTTGGTCTAGCCCAGAACATAGACACCACCCAGCCCTCGACGCAGACCCTCTCTTCGCAACATTATTCCTCGTTGCCGAGGGAACTTCTTCGGCCTGTATTCCGTTCCATATCTCCTGCCGCCATTGCGACTGTCGAGCCTGAACTTGCAAACATCCCTGACCTCTTTATTTTACGAGGAATTCATGAGCAAGGGAAAGAGTACGCAATCGCTCCCGTTCTCTCCCTCGTTTAGGTTTAAACACGTCATTCTCTAGATTATTTTCTGCCGCCTGTCAAACCATAACAAAAGCCCCGGAAGGACGACTTCCTCGGGAAATAGATGTCGTCATTAATAGTACTTCGGCAAACCCTCCCACCCATATCGTCGCCGTCTACGCACATCCATCTGCATTGCAGAAGCAACGAGTCACTCTCCACCCTGTTCACGGACTCGTCTTGGCCGCAAACTGTGCCAATCTCCCCCTTCTTCCATACTCCAACCCCGAAGCACCCGACTACCCAGGCTACATGGTTTCCCTTCCCGTCATCCCCCTCTCCATCAAAAGTCCAGAGACATTCCCCATCCTCATGGAATACCTATACACACAGAACAGTAACAGTCTCTTGAGATCATTGTTACCTGTTTCCGCCTTTGGAGACATACCGGCGCCAGCCAAGCTCGCCAGAGAACTGGCTCGGACTTGCGCACCCATCACGTTGCAAGTCCATCTATATCGCGTTCACGGCCTATGGAGTAACGTAACAGCGCTGGGCGTGTTTGACCAGGAACTCTGGCAGACTATGGAGGGTGCTTGGGAAGTATTGCAAGACGCCATTGCCTGAATTGATTATACAACTATCAAAAAGATGCCCGGGAGCAACAATAGTGTATTGCTATAGTGTATTGCTGTAGTGTATAGCATTGTATGTCCTAATGCACATCATGTAATTCGCATATCAGCGAAACCCTATGAAATTACTGCACTCCTCAGAACGGGCCATCTGAAAGATGTTGCAAACTATAAGCTATGGAAGACGACCTCGCGGCAGGGTATGCTCGGTCATGATGAGGAGTAATGATAGGGGAGAAAGAAAAGAATGTCCTCAAGTCATCAGAAAGTCAACAATTGAGTTATGATCGTATCGGAGCAATCGCTTTATGGTCAATGGGAAGAGCTTTCGACCTTCAACTATAGGAGGTAATCATCCCTATTCAACTGTTTTACATGAAAGACACCACGAACCATTAGAGGACTGGGTACAGTTCTACAAAGTAACGTCCTGAAGAGACGCTGAAACCCTGCAACGCTTCGACTTTGGAATGACTTGAGGCATGAATCGTCTTACAATGACAGTGTTATAACCCTAATGATTCAGCTAAATAAAAATTTAAACTAAACATATAAGCTAAGGTCAATTGAACTGAGTCCTTGAATCCCAGTTGTGGATGAGGCTCCCTTATTTCATGCCACCCGCTGCCGCCACCTTTCGAATACCTAGACACTCTGATTATACCTCAGTGTAAGGGGCGTGAAATAGCACTGCACTAATTCACTGCACAGAATTTTGAAATTGCGCTACATTCGTGAACACAGTTTCTCCCGGCCAAGCCATTCCTCACACACGTACGTCATTCAACAATGCAATTATTTTATGTTTTTAGATATTCATCCCATGATTTTCATCAATCCGATGCTGTATTACATGGCTCAATATCTACCCGCGGTTCCCATAGCTAATCAATATGCACGGAATCCGTTGACTACACCTCTGTCTGGGCACAATAAGATTTAGCAAGTCTTCTAGAAACCTTCAAGACACGAGGCATTCGCTTGCTTCCTTTTACGAAAAAAAAATGAAAGGAAGTGCGGGACTTAGATTTCACCGTTTTTCTGAAAATGTTGGTGGTGCGTAGGCTTGGAGGCAAGGGCGCCGTGATGTGCTTCAATAATCATACACATCTTGACGTGAGTTTCTTATATATATACAGTTTCGAAACTGTAACACTTTTTTTTCACTTAATATACAGGACTTCCGTGAGTCTAATTGCATGTTACAGACACCTTAAATCGCCTCCACCATGATATGCGCATCAGAACTTGAAACTTGACCTTGAGGGCTAGATGTTGCTGAAGCAAGGGCATCAGAGCGAGGACAATTATTTTGGACGAATCTGAAGCGAACTCGTGCGTACTATAACTTATATTCAAAATCCTGAGAATTTCCAGAGGTGTATACATCTGTTGCAACTGCGACGCTTGTAGACGACACGGCGATCTGATGGTGGGCCTACTTGTAAGAATTGCCGCTAATACTTTTTGACCTATATGTAGAGGGAGCATCCAACTGTAAATTAGTGGATGATGGAGAGCCATGACCACGAGTGGGAACATGAGACGGAAAGGATATAGAGAGGACAGAAGCTACGCACAGCTTCTACAACGCGACTAGACCTGTATAGGCTTGAACCGCCGCGTCATTCTACACTGCCTGCAGAGGCTAGGTGATATACAGCATGTACTTCATCACTATAATGAAGCTCAGCAGATACTATCTGATGCCCAAACTACATTTGAGAGAAAAGTCATCCTGCCCTGAGGCTCAGTCATATTTATTACTGCTATCAAAGGCATGGGATTTTCAGTATTCCCATGATACACCCATAGCACCTCCAGATATTGATAAGGAAGCAATTGGTCTTCCAGAGAGAAACATGTTTGAAACATCAAGGCAGCAGGAAAGCTAGTTATCTTATCAGCAGCAGGGGTTAAATGCAGGAGAATATCAGGAGAGGTGGAGTCCCTATCCCTACATACCTGAGGAATGGAATCTTGGAGATGTTTCTGAAGCCACAGAAACTGAATATCAGGTGAGTTTGGCATTTGTGTTACCTGTGTTTTATATTAGCCCCATTCTCATATTTTTCAAAAGCATGGTGATAAATTCAGCAATAGAAGCTACAAGAAACCTGTAAGACATTTCTGTTTCACTCCCAAAGCCAAACTTTAAGCATAAGTAGAAGGATGGAAGTGAAGATTATTAGTATATGAGCTTGGGAAGAGGAAGTGTGATTTATATCAGGCATAATATCCCTTTTTATCATCATTCAACAGTTGAAGAAAGAGCAGATGACTAGATATGATATCCATGTATCAAGAACAAAGGACACGAGAGAATATTTAACATTTGTCAATTGTACGGCATCAGCAGGTGTAGTGGTTCATTTTATTTACATTTTTTTAGTGCTGGAAGGCTAGACTATTGGGACCCCGAGTACCAGACGCGGATTCTAAATAAACATGTGACGTCACAAGGAGGGAATCACACCTCTTCGGCACAGAATTTGCAGCGTATGTGTACACAGTTTTTCCTCAAGCCATTACTTACACGGACATCTTTCAGTCTTTTAAATATTCATCCTATAAATTTCAATCAATCTGGTGCTTTATGACATGGCTCAGATGTCTCTCCACTCGTGTTCCTATATCTAATGGATCTGTACGGAATCCATCGACTCCAACCTCTGTCCATGTACGATGTCCAGAACTAAGCCATCTTCCCAAGGCCCCCAATGTTAGGAGCATTCGCGTACGTCCTTCCACACACTCACCTTACCTCCCACTATACTGACAATTGAAATTTTAGTATAAGCGCACCAACCCCGGTTCTGTCTCCCACCTGAGCTTCGGACCCGAGACCACTCCTGTTATTGACTCCTCACACCCCCTTGCGCACTTGCGTCCACAGCAGTTGATGCGTGTTGTACCACATTACCATTGCTCTCTGTTCGGGGTTCATGCGTACCCGCAGGCTGTATTACGAAAGTTTGAATTTCCAGAACAGATCATCCAATTCAAGGACAAGGGAACTAGTCACGAGCTTGCAGATGTTGTTGCTCGACAAACTCCTAATCAGAGCCGAGAATCCGAAAATTCTATACAACTTGCTACCATTGGGGACCGTCGCCGTGCGGCACACACGGTACCCATGTCGTTGATGATTGTCACCCCGAAGAAACCTCTCCACAAGTCAGGGGCAATACGGACAAAAATCAAATTGCGGCTGAAGGAGGCGCTCAACCTCGTCGTGATTCGTGGGGCAAGTCCACATGGGCCAGAGAAAAAGATCATGTTAAGTAGCCCGAAAGGCTTTCGCAGAGAAGACACTCAAGCAAGGTTTATTTTACAAGGCAAGGAGTGATCCCACCAGTGTACATATCTGATTGAGAAGAAACACTAATTCGGTCCTACTATTCAGATTGGACTTATGTTATTCGCCCATCGCTTGAGGCGTATCGCTGTCCCTGGCCATTGCTCTTAGACCATCTCAAAGAGGGCCTTACGAAGATTCAGTCGCATGCTATGCAATTAGAAGAGAAATGGAAGGGTGAAACCCGTCAGAGAACCTTGCGTAAGAACGTGTTCTCACAGCAACAAAAGGCGAGGAACAGCCAACGGTCAAACGCAAACTCGCGTGTGGAACGATTTCACACTGCTAATTCTCCAAACACGTCCAAAGAAAGGAATCAACTTGGACTCCCAAGAGATTGTCCATAATTCCCCTAGGCAGGGACGCGGGAAACGAGGGTATTTCATGCAGCGAATGTAGAATTTACTGAGATTTGTTAGAATACAATATTTTTTACCGTCTTCATTCAGTTTTACTTGGAAAGGGCAAAGAAAGGGCCATAAAACGCATCCTGTCCTTGCAGATGTTTCCAATCACTTTGCGGATTTATTACCGGAACTCACTAAAGAAAGCTTATGTTCCATTACGGTTGATTAAGCTTTCTTGTCAACATCTGGGTATCATACGTTCAACTGGCAGAGATGGCAGCCCACATGCTTCCCAGAGTCTCAAAACAAGCACATCTTGCTGCTCGTCACAATTTCCATAAGCGTTGATCCCTTGTATACCATCCCACGGCTGAGATTCCGAAAGCGTATAGGGAAAGTATCACCATTGCTTCGGTATTCGAAGCGTACATTGTTTGAACCGTCAGATTCACCAGTCCAGTGGCAACGTTAGCCTAGGCAGAAGGAAGCATGTTGCAATATAGCATTTCACAAGTAACACGCACCAGCAGAAACAGTGGTAACCCGTTTACGTTGATGGCTTCTAACAGCATAGCTGCTCTTCGAGGCGGCCGTGCGCCTGGTATCAATGTTTCTGGTGGAGATCCAGATCCACTCGAAGATGAGGAGGAAAAATCGTACTCTCGCTCAGGTAATGGAGGAAATAAATAAATATCAAGAGCGAGATAAGCAGTTATAAATGTAGTATTATAAGCTGCCACCCATAATACATATGGAGTGTTGGCCTGAGACGTATAAGGAGATTTGTAAGTCCCTGGAACATGGTAACAATCAGCGGTGAACATACAAGCCGTCGTGATACTCCTCCACCGCCAAGCGCGACGAGGCTCAAGAGGTTACGTGAGGACCACCATAGCAATGCATAGGCACTTAGCTGCTTCACGGTCTGGTGGTCCTGCCTGAAGCGTGGTTCTGAAGGATTTTCGGAAAGGGTAACACCGCTTCCATTGTGTCGAATGCGATTCTGCAAGCGTTGAAAGTCGAAAGGAGAGGAGGGAAGAAGTACGGTTCCAGTCAGGAGACCAAGCAGATGGATAGCGAGGTAACCTGGATGTCCAAGAGTAAGTTGAAGGAAGGATGTGAGGCGACAATAATGGTTACCTGGGAGTGAAACAAGCCCTTCCTTGTTCTTCGATATGATATCAAGTCGCGGAGCATTCAAAGCCCAGTCCTGCAAAACAGTATTTGAAAGTGCAAGTTGGTGCACTCAAAATTCAACCATATAAATAAATTCACTCTCCCGATAGTATTAAAAGACTCACAAAGTGTGATTCCCACACCTATAGCGACAATGGGGGTGGATGAAATTATAGGGTGTAACAGGACCTGGAGTGGCGGCAATGCTGCCATCGTTATAAAGAAATTCCAGTGGGTCCCGTATTCTGATTCATGCTCCTATATATCATTGAGCGAGAAAAAATTAATGTATCGGCCGACTTACAGGATATTCAGTACCCTTGACAAGAATTAACCGCAGAAGACCAAGGAAGGTCAATGGCAACATTTTGCGAGTTACCGTGGTCAGTTTAGGAAGCAAAGGTGCGGAAAGGTACCGTGGGTTCTTGAGAAGGGGGATGGCAGACACAACCCCTTGAGAAAAGACGAAAGAGCCAACACCTATGTCCATCTAAAGAGTGTGTACTTTAGGTTTCTCTTCAAGGTCTTATTTATTCCAAAAAAGGTATGCTCACGAGTGACACACCAAAAGTTTCACATTTGGCTAAGGCTCTAGGAAATATGGGAAAATCTACTGCAAGGATACAGAGAAAAGTCATAACGAGCATGTGCGTTCGATATGTCGTTAAAGCTGGAAGATGTGACCCGATGCCTGAATGCAAACCCTCATTGTCTTCGGATTGCCTCTTCTCTGTTCTCGCTAAATAGGAAGGCGTCGATGAAGGCGGAGAACTTGGCCGTGGTTCCTGGGGGCGAACAGGATGTCGGATGAGCAAAAGTGTTGGGAAAAGGAGGATGCCGTTGAGAATGAGAGGCATATCAGCAAAGATAGTCATAGAGAGTAACAAGGGAAGAATAAGTAGAATAAACTCCGAGACCAGGGTCCAACCATTGTTTTGGGGAAGTTGAGGTCGTAGAGCTGAATGCAACGCTATAGAAGACTACAAAATGTTTATATGAGGACAAGAGCAAATGATAAAAAAAAACTATAGATTGACCAGAGCAACAAATGAGACTAGATTAATATGTGTAACCGTAGATCCAGATTGGTTTGAGACGAATGCCTCCTTGGACGCCTTGTAGTCGTCTGGCATGTGTGACAAGGTCGGAGCGATACATGAGTCACAACTTGATTGCGTTAAGATGGTCACGACTTTGATGTCCCTATCTCCTAAAAATCAAACATTCACCTATTGATTTCGATATGGAACGAAAGGAGGGGAATCCCAATACGGACGCTTCAAGTAGTGATTCAAAGTGGACTCGACATCCCGAGTTGTACATGGATGATGGGAGCGTTGTGCTACTGGCAGAAAACTCTCTTTTTCGCGTTTATTTGAAATGGCTTGCAAAGAAGTCTGAAGTCTTCGATCAGCTCGCCTCTTTTGACGACGTGCAGCCTCCTGACTCGGAGATGTATGATGGTTGTCCTTTGATCCGTCTCTCAGACACAGCTCAAGACCTTGAGCATATCCTAGTAGGTATGGACGGTTGCGGGCGGTGAGTAACCTTTTTGTATTTTATTTGGAAACATTCCTGATCCGATTTTTACTTCAGGTATTTCTCTCCTAACAAGCCCACGCCTTTCCCAGCTGTTGCCGGTGTCCTCCGTATGGCAAGCAAATACATGATTGCGCCGCTCCGAGAGAAGGCCATCGAACATCTATGTCGAATGTATCCCACACACTTTGAGGACATGCAATCAGATCACAAGATCCTACGTAGCGAAATTTTTGGCTCTGCCTCCGACGCTCCAGAGCACCCTATAGTCCTAGTCAATCTTGTTCGGTCTTGTCAGGTCCCAAAGCTTCTTCCGTGGGCATATTATGCCGTCGTACGATGGTCGTTTCGTGACATGGTTGCCGGCCACACGCTTGCAGACGGTACAATTGCCCGTCTGTCTAGCGAGGACATGGAAATTTGTCTATTGGGTTTCGATGCTCTGCTGACAATCCAGCACACAAACATCAAAGACATCTTCCATGGCCCGGTTTCTAAATGTTCCTCCTGGTCCTCGTGTTCTGATGGCATCAGAGATGCGTATACCCGTTCGCTGGATGAACATGGAACTGGTCTCGTAGCGCCGCTGGGACCTCTACGCCGTAAGATCAATGCTTGTGATCGTTGCACCGCAAACATCAAACGATTAGATGTAGAGAAGCGTAAGGAGGTTTGGAAACAACTACCAAGCGTTTTTGGGTTGCCGCCATGGAATGAGATACTTGAATCGCAATTGTAAACTTGCAAGGTGCCTAATTTCATTGTTATTATTTTCTCCTAACCCCCCTACATTGTACGTACACAGCACATTCCAGTATGAATAGTTTAATGATAGGTGATGCAAGGATATCAAGGATCCGAGAGTTCGAAATATGAACGAAACATAGATTCATGTGCAAGTCCACAGCATCGAATTACACCATGAACATGGAGTAGAAGGCCCGGAAAACGACAGGTAAAATACGCAAGAAATCCATCAGGTAATGGTCCCAAGTGACGCTTGACATGGTCAGGGAGGTCTTGGTAATGGTGTTTCTGGAATACCATGGGTTAAACAAAATAACGACATTAACCATGTCACGCCATAACGCACTTTATTTCGTAATGCTCGGAGAAGGTCTTGTACAGAACGCCCATCGTACTTCCTAAACTTTCCCAGGTTCTCCACGAAGACTTTATCAAGCCGACTATGCCAGTCGTTCCCCACTACATCAAATGCTCCTGTCTCCAGTGTGACAAGCGCCATCTCTCGTGGTTCTCGACACATGACCTCAAATCGATCGGAAGCATCTTGCAAAAAGTTCAATCGTCGCACAGGAGTCCAAAAGAATGGGTGAATCAAACAAGTCGTCGTATCTGGCCTGTTAGAGCAGTCAACAGACAATATCATGTATCATGATAATAAGCGCTCGTACCGCGCTTTCGAGTCCTGATCCAACATTGCTGAAATAAGTTGAGCTGCCTCCGAACCTTCCTCTCCGAACCGTATCAAACCTTCCAAGTCCATCCGTCCCTTGAGAATGTTCGCTTCCCGCTCGAACCGGTCTCCGAAAGGATGGGATCCGCCGGTCAATGTATAATAAAACAAGCACCCCAGCGCGAAGACATCCACTGACTTGGTCAGTCGCGTAGGCTTCCCGCCCCTGGATGACGATGAATGTGCACTGGCCGTACTCCCTTGCGAGGAAATATCATCGGGATCCATGGGTTGCTCCTCAAGCTTCACATCTCCTCGCAATATCTCGGGCGCACGCCAGCCCACGGTGCCAGCGGCCATCACCCCGTGCACGGTTGGTAAAAAGCTGGTCTGATCCACTTCCAGCTTCTTGCACAGACCAAAGTCTGATATCAGCATCCGGTGTAGCCCGTTTTTTGGACGCGATACCAGAATGTTTTGTGGCTTTATGTCCCGGTGGACAATCTTAAGCGTGTGTAGATGCCGTAGGCCTGCCGCAACCTGTGCAATGGCACGCTTTGGGTCAAAGACACTAGCAATGGAAGGGAAAGCATCCGGTCGTTCGATAATGTCTGCAAGAGATGCAGGACATAGCTCGAGGGCGATATATAAAAAACCTTCCTTGGCCTCTTTGTAAAAATAACGTATCACGTTCGGGTGGTCATCGGACTCTTGAAGAAGCTCGACCTCCCGTGCAGCGATCGTCACAAAGTCTTGTAAAAGCCGTTTTACAGCGACTGCACGACCCTGTAGAGAACCTTCATATACTACTGTACCGTGCGACCCGAAACCTGTTTGCAAGAAAGTTAGTAATCGCACTTGCATATAGAAACACCACGCACCTAACACAGTATCAGACACTAGTAGTGAGGATGATGGTAATGGTACGTGAGACACAGGCACAGGAGTCTGGGGAACAATAGGTGTCTCTTCGGGGACGTCCTTCAGTGTAACCCCATCCTCGTCTGGCTCCGCTCCCGGACCTGTAACCTCAATCTTTTTCTTCTTCCCCCGCTTCCGGCGCCTAGGACCCTTTCTGCGCGGTACATCCAATAGACCTTCCTTTTCGCTCTCTTCTCCATCCTCTAGCTCCCCAACAAGTTCGACTGTAGGCGGCTCTAGAATAGGTGGCGGCTCATTAGCTATGGGGATTGGCTCCTTAGGTTTAAGAGGTGGTGGAATTAGATCAGGTTCCGGAGAAGATGCAACCACGATCGCATGTGCATCGGAAGTGACAGTTGACGAGGTAGACATTGAGATAGACGCCGATATGGGTTTTTCACCGTCGGTTACGGTTACCACAGGCTCGGGAGATAGGACTGACCGAATAGGTGCGGACGGTCGTCGGTGTCCCATGTAAAATTTGACCAGAGCGGCAACCGACACGGCGGCGAAACCAATCATTCCCCACTTCCCAAACCGAACTTCTTCATCAGGTTGCTGCTCCCCATTGTTACCATCCGAACTCGCCCGCGACTCGTTAGTGTCACCATCTGAAGAGCCGCTCCCGGAACCTATTCTATGGTCAAGGGAGACTCGCTCTTCAAGCAGTCCAGGAAGGTTGGGCACTGCACCGAGCAATGGCGGATAATATTGGGAGGATGGCTCTGACTTTCTAGACCCAACTAAACACCGTATTCCATCGCATACTGGTGGTGCAAGTACATCCTCTTCCTGACTTGTCATGTGAGGATGCTCTTGATCGAAGACCACCAGTGGATAGTTGGTGTGGTCCATAGCGTAAAGAGAATCGCCTACAAGACCTACGTAGGTGATCCCGGGGAGACTATGTGCAGATCCGGAAGACGTAGATGAACGTCCCGGGATTATATGCTCAAGCTGAGGTCTTGGCTGCAACAAGGCGAGAGGGTTGGATCGAGAAGGGGTTGTGACGACATCAAATGTGGCCACGCTATGTATAGTAAGATGAAATTTTCTATCAATCTAACGAAAAAAATATGGACACACATGGGTTGTTTAAATTTTTGACCCCAGATGGGCAAACTGCTGTAATCTGCAGACTGTGAGGAGTCGAGGTTAGTTTGAAAGGCAAGAAGTTGACCATCGGGTAGCGGCTGGATATAAAGGTCATCTGGAGTGCGCTTCCATTTAGATTGTTTGTCTTTGTCAATGTTATTCGGACCATATGAGGAATAATACAAATTTTGGAGAACACCCTGGTGTCGTAGATGGACACGAACGTGATAATCTTTAACACGTCAAAAGAGTACCTGTCATCTCGAAGCCAAATACACACCTGTGCGCCCAATGTGTATTTCAGGGGAATGTAGTTTACGTTTAGGAGGCTTCGTCCCATCCAGCTCGTCCAAGTCGATTTCCTCCTCAAACTCCTGCTGATCATTCCAAAAACATTCCCTATCTGCATTCACGGTTCCCTTCAATTTCCCCGTATCAAGCTCAATTATCATCATGCTGGTCTCTTTTCTTCCCACGAACACACGATACTCGTCTCCAGGGAAGTTGAATGGTGACATCTCGACAAGCTGCTGCATCGAGAACGGTAGACGTTGAAGGTGGTCGGATGGTGATGCCATGGGAGGAAGAATGTAGATGTCTCCGGACTGTGGTTCAATAATGAAGAATTCTTGGTCTGAGTCGTACGAAGAGTGCTGCGTGCGGACGAGTGAATCGAAAGTAGATAGTGAAGGCTGCAATGAGCCAGGATCATCGCCCATAGACCAGAGTGTGCGTCCCGTCGTTCTGTTCAGACTATGAAGCTTCCCGTCTACGGAGGCGAGGATGACCATGTCAAGGAGCTCGAGGTCGCCTGTGGCAGGATCCAAATGCAGCGGGTTCACGTCTTGGCCAGGTGGAGAAATGCGGTACTCTTCCGAAAAATGTTCATGTCGCTTCTGTCGTCGGTGAGTTGAGAGGGAGGTGACTCTGTCGGTTACGAGTTCTGCATGGATACAACCCAGAAAGACGACCAAGAGCAGGATTGGTATACTTAGGGTCATTGTGTAGCGCAATGTAACATATCCTCTGGAAGACCTGACGGTCTCTCAGTTGAGGATAGCACAATGATGTTTTCGCGTTTTAAGAGTAAGTATGGATGGCTGTAGTTGTGACGCCCACTGCACCGCATCACCGCCCTAATTTGGCTCCGCCACGACAGCTTGCACTCTGATATTCTCACAACGCATCTCCAGGCCTCGATTCGTAATATCACATTTGCGGTGCATCGAGCCTGAGAAGATCCTCATTTTTGCCTGCTATAGATAAACTTTGAAGAGTATACATCCTTTATAATGCAGCAACGTTAACGACAAGACACATCCCACATTACTTGCAAGTTGGGTTCTGATATTGAAATAGGCTATTCATGCATAACAACATACTGACGTGCATTCATACCTCGTCTTCAGTCTCACTTTGAAGTGGAACAATCATGATGTCCCCATGGGCATGAGATGCGCTACTCTTCTACCTTTCAGAAAAGACTGTACTCATTCGATCTCCCGTTCAGTCTCGTTTGTCATTGCATGTATAGGACCAAATGGAGCACCATCTCGCATCAGCGTGGACCACTTCCGAGCCGTCACGCGAGGGAGGAAGATGGCCAAAAATAGTAGTCCTTTGTTTGGCGATGGGTGACAGTCTCGATATTACTATTGCATAAAACATCATAAGACCGAAAGTATGTCTTTAATCAATATTTTGGAAGAGGAATCACATACATGACATGGCAAGAAAGCGTAAGCTATTCACGAGTCTGCCGGTTTACAGAAGGCTATGGTGTAAAAGGTCCTCCAGGTGAATACTGCATTTATAAAAGAACGAAAAAACTCACATACTCTAATTTTTGAGTCACATGCTTCTCGTCTACAATGTCGCCGTTTGATCCAGAGCAATTTTAGTGGCCTCTACGATAACCTCCCACTCTTTCTCATGTAACCTCTTTTCAAAGGACTCCTGTGTCTCGCCTTCCCGAAACTCAATTTCCTGTACAACAACCGGTTCACCACGGTCAACTTCCTTTATGATTCGATGGACCATGACCCCCGTTTTAGTAATCTCTCCTTGCTGGAAGGCATTGTAGGCTCTCTGCAGCGCATTAGCACCATCAAAAGCACCCGGCAGAGCAGGATGAAGGTTAATAACGGGTATTGCACGGGCAGCAGCCTCCTGCCCTAGTGCATCTCCCTTTTTCCCCTCCAAAATATCCAGAAACCTCTCTCCAAAGACGTGCATCCAGCCAGCCAGAACAACCACATCAGGCTTTTCTTCGCGTACACGCCAAGCGACGACTTCATCGTAATCGTCTCTTGTCGCACCAGCATGAGTTTTGAGGTATGTCTGAAGAGCAAGATATGCAGTTGGTATAGGGGGAGACGCCTGTGCTGCGCGAGTCAGCCCATACGCAGCCTTGCGGTTAGAGAAAACTAGGGATATTTGAGTATGTGGAAGTGCATTAGATGCGCAGGCATCAATCAGAGCTTGCAGATTTGTTCCTGATCAGAATACTGTTTAAAAACGTGGATATAGCATCGCAAGAAACGAAATATAGTGACCTGAGCCTGATATGAGAACCACTAATCGTCTTTGGCGGGGCATAAAAAATAGGCGAATGACCAAATAGCGATTAGTGTGGACATCTATGGACGTATATAGGCTCACTTGTTTGCTTCCACCACCATTGACGTGGTGTACTTGCTTTCGTTAATGATGTTGTATCGTCGATTTCCTTCCAATCCTGGATCTTTCAAAGCTCACTTTACCTGATCTTAAATTTTAGAAAGTGCCTGCGTCAACTCCATTCGAACCTACTTGGGGAAAGTTCGTGACATCTGATGATGGATTGGGTTTTCAATTTATTTACAACCGCACCTTTTCTCAACAAGATGCCTATACTCTGCAACGAACAACGCGTTTTCACTAAGAAAATTCTGACAACTCCAGAAATACAAGGCTCAGAAAGCCTCAGCTGCTCAACTCAACAAAGGAGTGCGGTACGCATACTTTTTACCGAAATGAACAGTTAAGCTCTCTCTGCTGTTTGCTGGCCTCTTGGTTTCACGTTTTCATGCAGTTTAATTCAACCCCCCTCTTCTTTCTCTCTTTCCAAGGCATTGCCGTTGCTCCTGCTACTTCGACGATGTCATGACAACTTCTGCGATGAGTGATGTTTAACTGATGATGGAGTGAACATCGAGGAACTGAGTGTTTGTTCGGGAGGCATGAACTTGCGGCCTTGATAGATGATCGCATAGAAGACGATCATCTATCAACCCCACACGGCCATTCCTCCTG
Organism: Ramaria sp. MG151; assembly: GCA_003314545.1. Lineage (NCBI taxonomy): Eukaryota > Fungi > Basidiomycota > Agaricomycetes > Gomphales > Gomphaceae > Ramaria > Ramaria sp. MG151. The sequence goes on along the minus strand of QMFG01007310.1, from coordinate 13,348 downwards.
AATAAACCCTCTCATTGGAGGTTCGAGGGGGTGCATGTCCGGATGACCGAGAGACGTGGAAGATCCTTAAACTAAAGAGCTCATCGTATGAGTTTGGCATCGCCTTCTCATCCATTTGCTTGTCCGAAACCTTGGTTTTTTTCCTTTCCTGAAATAGTATTGTCAGTTGCCCCAACGAGATGGACAAAAGAGAAAGCCGAGGAAGTTGTACAAATGAAAATTACAAAATTCAAATGTTTAAATACACAGGATATACCAACTACATTCGAAATAATGATGATTCTCTACTGTATTCCTCTGTCCTTTAAAGCTTATTCTGTGCAAGCGATCAGCGAATTCGACGGTCCCGTGGAAACTCTGGTGGTTGGTGAAGTTTATTCGATGATGGAGCGGGCCTCAGGATTTCTATACTTGATCCCCTTCGTCTCGACACAATGTTTATCCTGGGGGAATAACTTCGCAAAGGCCGGTAAGCTTGCCATCTATGTATAGGGGTACTATCCACATGAAAGATAAGGTACAAACAAGTCATGTCTAATCCTTAACCCACCCTTACGTCTGATACACCAATAACCGAGCAAGCCTGTCTCACGGAGAGCGGTCGCTGAGAAGAGCGACCCCCTCACGGATGAGCTCCACAACCTTCTCCACCAAAAGTCTCATCACATCCCCCTTTTCTCGGCCTACTTCCAAAACTTCCGCATGGCCGACAACAGCATCAGAGATATCTTCCTTCAATTGGCCTGCCAGCTATACTCACAGAATATCAATAACCATCAGGCAGTTACAGTAAGCAAGGGTGGAAAGCTAGCTCAACACTAACCTCGGCTTCTACTTCCTCCCTTACACTGCGATATCCCTCAGGTATGACAACAGCGTTGGTGACCAAACTGAGGACAGCGACTTCGATACCCATCTCGCGGGCAGCTACTACCTCCGGTATCGTGCTCATCCCTACGACGTCTGCGCCAGCTGCGCGCAGGAGACGCCCTTCCGCAGGAGTCTCGTAGGTTGGTCCCGAGACCCATGCATAAGTGCCTTCGGCAAGTGCCTCTCTGGGTAAGTTGAGGCTGTGTGCGGCGAGAAAGACGAGCCTACGAAGGCTGCGGGAGTAGGCGTCAGAGAGCGGGAGGAAGCGTGGCAGGGTGAGATCGGTTTGTTCCCCTAGGAGAGGGTGGAAACCAGTTAGATTCGGAAGGGCGATGTGGTCTTGGATTACCACGACTGGGAGTCGTGTAGTTTATTTTTGCAGGCGACTCAAGGTCAGTCTCAGGGCCAAAGGTTGGTTTTTACGTACTGGTACCGACTGCTAAATCTGGATTGAGTGACCCGGCGGCGTTTGTGACTAGACGAGGTGCATAAAAATATGTGAGGTTTTGAAGCAGCACGAGATGAGAGTCTCTCACTGAGAAGGTTCTTCACGCCGAGTTTGGCCATAAAACGAATGGGATAGACAACGCTAGCTAAAGTGTGTCCTTCATAGGGATGAAACTAGAATCCGATAATGTCACTATAGTATTTCCCGGAGCGGATGGAATGGCACGGACTCTTCCAAGCATGGCCACCACCGGTACGCCATTTTCCGAGGGCCCCAAAAGTCCAAATGCAAGTTGGCTCTTATGTCCAGCCACTGTTGCAGAATAAACGTAGGATGCAGCCTTTCAGATCCTATACGCAAGATTTCTACCCGAAAGAAGAGCAGCCAGAACCTACCAGTGCTCTTCGCGAAACCAGGTAGGGTGTCGTAGTTCACCAAGACTTTATTGCGCAAGCTGGATGCCAGCGTGCTCAGACCCGAGCCACATACAATTCCCACCGTAGGATGCAACAGCGACTCTGGGACATGTTCGCGCAGAACATCGATTGTTGAAGCGAAGGACGGCGGCTCAGTAGACATATATAAGCAGATCACAGCCCATTGAATTTTACCCGTTATAGTAGCTGCGGGATCGGAAAAACTGTCGGCTTTCCCACGATCTTGTTGTTCAATCATTAGGGAAATGAAGAAATTTTGGACTAAAAAAATATTGAAAACATTAGCAAAAGGTACCATATTTTTTGCCGCTTTCTTGAGCCAAAGGAGTATAACTTGAGCAACAGCTTCAAATTCATGCTTAACAATAAAGCAGGTGTAACAAAGAGCTTGCAACAATTGTAGAAAGTGAGCTGAGTCATCTGCTTTACATGATTCTAGACAGTGCTGCACCACCACTTATCCTTGCTCCAGAAAAAATTGAGAATCACAGGTAGCTGGTTCCCCCCATCTTATGATCTTCTGACCCCCCTCTCTATTCCACCATTGTTCCACCACCTCAATTCCACGTTAACGTTCCACCACCTTCCACATGTTACTGTAGCATTGAACACAAGCTTTTATGCTTGCAGTTCCCTGAAAATATTTAGTTTTTCTAGAACTCCCTAGTACTAAGAATTGTCTCTATATCCATTGCACTTGAGGTTTCCAGATCACTCCCATCTTGTTCTCTACTAATTCAAAGGTTGAATGGCTCAACTTCTATATCACAATAAGCCTTACATATTGTCACAACATTGTCTCTCTCCATTATTTCACTCATGGATCCATCAACATGCTGCCAAGATTGAATACCCTGATCAATGTATATACCCTGATTTGAATATCAACCAATCATCACCCCTACACAAAAGCACCCACAGTTCAACAATGAGAGGTAAAAAATAAAAACATAAGATAACTATACACGCATTTTTCCATTTATACCAAATTCAATGAGTTTTGCTGAAAATACCCACAAAAAATTAACATCATATTGATAATGTATTCACATTTCTTATATCTAAGAACTGAATCAAAACATCAAAGTAGTTGACACAGCCTCGACATGAGAGAAATATTTTGTAACACACCGTAGATGATGACAATCAGCGATGCCGAAAACAAAATTGTCGAGTAAGAAAAGTACACTTCTGAGTGTGGGGATGTCAATGCGAGTTGCAACATTGTCCAGTGGTTGTGTGATGGAGCAGAGCGCGGTGCAGGAGGTACTAAGGATGAACGCATAAGGCACCTTTGGTATCCATGGTTGTGTATGAAGATGGAGGCCCCAGCTGGAAACGTAGCGCACGGTTCTGTTTTTCTCTTTATATGACTGGTCATGTCCATGGTGCTCAGAATGACCGTTTACTACACGAACCGCAATCAATTTGGGGAGATCCTCCCTTTTTTTTCTTTGACATCGCGGTGGATCTTGAGTCGAGAGAAGGACCATGTGGGAGTAGCTCTTGGTGAAACGCTTGACTTTCGCGCTACGCGTCCAGTGAGATACAACCAACACATGTCTCTCCCATTGCAGGACCCATCGTATGCTCTGCTTTGCCTTTAGTGTTCAAGATGAACCAGAACGAACGCGGGAATTTGGTCCGCTTCCTAGGAGGAATGGCGGCAAGAGAAGTTTCTATTATGCTAATACCAAAATACACGTGGAGGGAGGAGGGTGGGGGACATGACAACATTGGGATACAGACTGGCTCTAAGGATGGGAATACACAAACGAGACGAAATGATGATGAGACTACAAAAAACAAAAGTCGTTGGACAGGGAATGAAGCATCGAAGGGAATCAGCAGAAGAAAAAGAAAAAAGAAAAAGAAAAAAAAAACCGGGCACAACCCCCCCCTTACACTTGTCTAAACACAATCTTCTTGGAGTCTCCCACCCCTCCAGCGCTCTCTACGACGCTCACCCGAACGTCCGAGCCAGCCCACTGTCGCACTGCCATCAGCTTGTCAATGATCTCATCCATACTCGGAGTGTGTTCCTCGTCGCCCATATCCACCTCGAAGCGCGATGGCGTTGCGAAAGACGACAGCGTAATGGGGGAAGATCCCGTCGACTCTGGGCTGCTGAATTCTAGCCCAAGACCCCCAAATCTTTTGTTCCGCGCATGCCCAGGCTTTTCAGCTAGCGTCGGCAACTGTGGCATCGTGCTAGACCGCCGCAGCTTCCTGTCACTCGCGACGACGCTTTTGTCATTTTCCCCGTGTTTTTGGTTCCCCGAGCTCTGTTCTTCCGTAGCATCTGAGACCACCCTTCCACGCGCCCTCGAGTTCTCCTGCACAAGCCACCGTAATCCACGAATCTCGCGTTCGAGTTTGGCAACCGTACCCTCCAAACGTCCAACTCGCCCCACATAAGCATCTTTCTCGGCCGCATGCCGTTGTACCATGTCGAGAACATAACCGGATAGTTCATCGAACCGAGCATGTTGCGCACGCAACTCCTCCGTCACTTCTTCGAGCGTTAGAGGTGACGCAGGCGGCGTCCCTACATCGACTTGAAGGCGAGAGGGTACGTCTTCGGTGCTCTTTGTCTCATTACTCTGCAAAGAGAGTGCAGATGACGAGTTGGGTGGCGTCGGTAAGGGAAAACTTGGGGGAGTCGATGACTGGTCTTCAGGACGCTGGGTCTGGATTGGTGTCACCGAGACCGGTGTTTGGGCATCACGATCACGCTGCACCCCAGGCCCAACACGTACGGGGATTGCAGTAGTCGTTCGAACGCGCTCGCCTCTGCTGTTGGCGCTATTAAAGGCTCCGGAAAGATCTCGACTCGATGACGATGGTTGGAGTTGCTTTCGTTCCGCAAGAGTAGTGAAACTCCGTGCTGTGTGAAGGGTCTTTCTGGACGAATTCAGAACGAGGGGTTTGGTAGGTTCAATTTGCCTTTGAGGGCGTGCACCAGCAGGATGGGGGCGCGGGGTCTCTGAGAGGGCACGGACGCGTGTGGGGAGAAAGTTGTCGCCCAAAAGCTCGCTTTGTTGGGACCTGGCACCCAATACGTTCTCCAACTCCTTCTCCACACGGTCCTGACGTCGTATGTCGTCTTTCCCATCAGTGTCTAGTCCATTCGTGTGGGCATGTACAAAGCCTTCCGTAGTATCGTCGAGCTTTCTCCTCGTCATTCTAGGCGTGGGACTGGACTGGTCCTCGTTTATCATTGCGCTGTTATTCCTGTCTCTTCTGCTCCTTCCTGAGCCAGGTGTAGCCCCGCGAGACTCGGCGACACCGGTTGGTCTGGAGTCATGATCATGGTCACCACGGAGTTTCTCATCTCGGGTCGTCTTGGGTGTCGACTGTTGGTCTCCAGACCTTCGTGCAGAAGCAGCAGAAAACAATGACGACTGAGATGACGAATAAGACATAGTCAAACCTTCCTCGCTCGACGGCGGCAGCGGAAATGCCAGACCCTTGTAGCCTATCCCCATCTCCGAACCCATGCTTGGGCTCGTTCTGTGGTGATTCGACGACTGGTGCTGGGTGATGGTGGCCTCGCTTACTCTAGAAGGAGAGGATGAAGACGGCGGCTGAGGTGAACCGCGTTGAGGATGATGCGAGGCATCAGAAACGGGAGGGTGTGGCAGAGCACTGCGGTGGCTTCTTGTGGCAGGACGCTGACCAACTTCTACGGTGCGTTTTGGATCAATAGTTCCTGAGGATGATGGAGTGAGCCCGGCAAGATTGTAGCTGGGAATGCTGCGGGGGAGCGGAGCGTGCCGGGAAGAGCTAGTTGATGTAAGATTCATGGCTGGGTCAGTTCTGCTTTCATGTATAGGAGCCAGCCCAGTTGAGAGAAGTCCTGTTTCAGCATTGGAAAGGCAGCTTGTCACCGGCGCAGAAGCAGAAGGGTGCATAAGGGCTGTCTGCGATGGGAAAGAAGAGGGGATCCTGTCCTTGGAATTCTGAGTGTTCATGTACTGCTCGACCCTGAGGCTTTGTCCGTTCCAGAGAGTTTTCATACCTCCAGATGCAGCTCCGACGCTTTCAAGGAAATTGGGAGGGATGGCATGTCGTCGTGATCGTGCGCGGGAGGTAGAAGTCTCATTAGGGGATACCGAGGACTGGGATCGTCCATGCGTAAAACCTTCTCCCACTTGAGGCGTGCGTTCCACATTGGCAGCGCCGTGTTTCGGGCCCAATACGGAGATATCGCGGTGTTTCACCGGAGAGGTCGTAGCAGACTCGGGGGGAGTCGAGGAGGGAATAAGGATGGGAGAGAAGGCCGTTGGACTGATTTGTACTTGAAAGCGCGACTGAGAGACAGACCCCTGATGAGAGGGGCGAGAAATCGACGAGGTGGAGTTCTCATGGTCGTGCAGACCTATAGGATGTCCTGACCCCATACACGAAGACCCTGCGTGATGCAGACGACCTGGAGACCCATTCAGCCTTTCTGTGGGAGCTCTAAAAATTGATTTAAGTCACAGGAGCACATCCTGACAAAAAGAAAGCTCATTTACCCACTATCTGGGACCGTTCCTGGAGCTGACGGGGCCGGGGTTGGGCGAGCTGACGTACTAGAATGGCTCTCATTCACCAGCCTCCCCAGTTCCGATACAGGAGGATCAGAACTCGAAATCCCCAAGTTCTTACTACTCTTTTTCTTACCAAAAAATCTGCTCTTGGACTTGCTCAGCATCTTCTCCATCCGGGCCGCGGAGAGACTGTGAATGGGCTAGATATTACGACGCGAGGATGTTGGGAATGACGTTGCAACAAGAGCAGGGAAGCAGGAACTGGTTTCACGGACGGGATGCTCTAGCAGGCCTCGATGACAGCGATTCGGACGATCTTATTCTTTGAAATCAGCGTAAAATCCGGCGTTGCGAACTATGGCACATACCATACACTAAAGTCTGGGCTTTAAGGTGTGGGGGGTATCGCGGGGTGTTGGTCTTGTGCAGCGACGCAATCGAAGAGAGGTCCTTGTGGGTCCTATTCAAAAAAAAAAGAGATCCTAAAACCTAATCATGAGGTTATATAGCAATTAATATTATGTTTACTGGCCAAGACCAATATCATCCCATCCCACTTCCAAGCAAAATGTTTTTTTCTCCTTCGACCAATATTATATCCGACATGTTATATAGGTAGTAATTGCAAAGTCTCCCCCAATGCCTGCAGCATTTCAATCTAGCCGCGGTATAATTATATATATATTGCGATATATACCTTTAGCGCGTGGTGAACTCTTCCTCGAGGGAAGAGGCTATGTAGCAAACATATGCCCTGCTAGGTCCCAAATGCAGATCCAGTCTTTCCACTATACGTGTGGCGTATATGAGTCGTTATTATAACTCGAATATATAGATCAGGAACCTGCCTGGAGAATTTAGAGACTCACAAATACTTCGGAACAGGCGTTTGTAGTGAACACAGTTCGTTCCGGTAATCATTATTCACCTTCGGCAAGAGCCTCAAGTCACTTCCATTCCGTTCTGCCTTTCATAGGAATGATGGGAATTCCCAGCTCAATAAGGGTCCGAGAGACGTAAGGCAACTATAAGAACATGCTTCATAGGATGAGAGCTGTCACATCCAAGTATCAACGTAGGAGCTTACCAAATATGCAATCAAATTTGAAACGATGACATGGTAGAGCGGCGAAATAGTTATCCAACTCCAAAGCCGTGTATGCAATGTATCCAGAAGACTTTCACTTCATCTGGTAAACATTCCCGCTTCAGTTCGTGACGAGCCTAGAATGAAGAGACCTTTCGGTTTTCCCGTAGTGCCCGTGTTTTTCGATAATGGAAAAAAAGGCGGTTGAAATGATAGTCCGCAGGGCGTCCACAATGAAGTATGTGATGGGAGTCACTGATATCAAGCACTCAATACCAAATATCGACCACACGACGGTTTGTGGACGCATCGATAAGGAGGGAACAAGAGGTTTCCACCTTGCATTTCGGCAATCGCTCACCGTAGCGTTCGTGCGAAAGGTCTGTTGCTCGCACAGTCACCTGAGGGGTTCATCGAAATAACCCGCAACGAACACACACTGGTCCAGATACGCATACTGCCTGGAGCGGCTCTCCAAAAAGTATTGCAAGTTACTTGTGACTTTCTTTTACACTCGATCCTTTTAGACACTATCCAACAACGTTCATATTACAGTTAGCCACTTGTTCGCGTGTCCATGGCGCGTGGGAAATTAGTGTCATATTGTTTCTTGCTCACAGCTAGGGTCTCACAGCTAGGGTCTTTGCAGATCATATCATACTGCGATCCGATCGCGATGAATCAAGGTGAATAACCATAGATTCTCCGTTTCACGGTGCTGATTACCGTAACTTTTCGCATTGAAACACGAGCCACTACCATCATCATGCGTCTAAGAAAGAACCAGTTGTCGCTAGCCGTTGAATAGTCGTACCTTGCTCCGCAGGGTCCTGCTTGTAATGAGATACATTAAACTTTATCGTCGATTGACAAATAACTTCGTTTCGTACCGCTTGGACAACACGAGTGATCTGAGCTTCTAGACGCATGCTACTTATCAAACGCCACAGTAAAAACACAAACATTTGTCGTTTGAGCCCTTGCTCCTCAGGTTCGTCCTTCACTCTCGGTTTCACCCGACCTTCCCCTCCCTCTCGCTTCCCGCCAATGTCTTCACAGCCACTTGTTCTTTTCTGGCCCTCTCCCTGATTGCGTTCACTGTGCCGCCAAAGCCGTCTCATTATGGTTTTTGTATGGCTTATCGGTTTGATTCTACCCAGGATACTATCGCACTCGAGCGAGTAAATTTACACGTTTTTAAAACGAAAGTCTTACTATAAAACCCTATTTATCACTAATTGAACATTCTCCTCAATTGGATATTGGGTGAGAATAAGACTTTTTCCTTCAACCATTTCCCTACGTGCTCCACGTTCTCAGGGAACGCACTTGGTGCTAGATTACGCTCAGAAGCTTCGAGAAGCTCTGTGATGGCTTTTAATCAACACTTTGAAACTAAGAAACTAACATTCCTCGGTCCGACCGATTTGGCTGTGGCTGTTTCAGATACCGTCGCAGCTACAAATCCATAGTGGTTTTACATAGAAGCAGAAAATAATCACTCAAAGGGGCCAGTGTTAGAATGGATTCCGCAATTTTGTGAGCGAGTACACTAATGGATTTGAGCTGTCTGAGATTTAAAAACCTTGTTGCTCCGACTCTGTGCCCCAAACACTTCTGCCAGCACAGTTTATTCTGATGTCCGGCGCCTACCATTACAACGACGATATCACCGTTGTGTGGGGAGCTTGAAGTGCGGCCAGCATAATCCATGGGATGATTCTAGCAACTGCGGAGTACCAAATTTTCTAGGAGGTGATTTGAGGGAATTGATAGGGAGTTGATATGTAAATGCCCGTTCACAAAAATTGGTCGGATCATATCCGAATCCTATGTTGTATGTGGCACGTTCGCCACGAACCGTGAGTACACCCTTTGATATGGGTTGGTGAGCTAATGTTTCGTTCGCGATGTACGAACGAAACATGGTGTTGGAAACATCCCCTTGCATGCTAGAACCAACTAGAAACATCACTCCGACAAACTTTCAAATGAAACAGCCTGGAACTACTATCGAAACCGATTTGACAGAGATGTGTATGGAGACAGACAGAAACGTATTCATGCAGAATCCAATTATACAGCCGAGCATCTCTCTAGGCAGAGAACATTTGCGAGGTCACCCGAATCTGAGCCCCGAAACGAACGCATCGAGCGCCAGATTCAAGGCCGCAGATGCTTCGAACATGATCCAGTGCGAAGTATCAAAGTCTTCCATGACCAAGTTGGTCGCGAATTTCTGCATCGTGAATTTATTTGCTGCTGCGAGACTTGCATAGTCCTGCAATGCGGCTCCAAAGAAACACGGAGTCGAAAAGGCGTACTGAGCCTCGGGGATGTCTACAATCACACATCGTGCTCAGTACACCGGATACACTGTTTGAACTCTGGGGGATATATACATACACGACTCGTCTTCATTATCCAACCCCTTCATCTTCGAGGTATACCAATTCATCGGTCCCCGAAGACCTCCACTTAAAAGGAGTTCTTGATGTTGGCTTCGCGCCTGTGATCGGATCTTTAGCATAGTCTCGTCAATGAACATGGTATTAGGATTGGTAACCTTTTTGTCCCAGTAACTTGGGAGAGGTGCTTGTTTGTTATGTTCTATCCATTCACGAGCCTTTCCCCTGGGCGACAAATCAGTCTTCCAGAGGCTGGGATCCTTCGGGAATACAAGACTGTAGAACGAATCAATCTGGAGATTCGATGAGCAGCCACGGATGCGTGGTCAAGGTCAGACTCGTACGTTCTGTTCGCATTCACTGGGTGCGTCGCTTGCTGCAAAGTATTCCCAGTAACCGATAATATCGTATCCAACTAGGGAGTTCAGCATCACACGAGATGTCTCGTAATCGAAATCCGGCTGGGGAGGAACATAGCCAACGCTCAGGAAGGCAACCCCAACTAATCGATCTTGATGGAAATTGAGCAATCGCGAAGACACCACACTTCCCCTTCCAGCACGTCAGCAGAATCCCAGTCATAGAGTAACAGCTGGACTCACCAATCGTGTGCTATGACTGTGACCTTGGCAATATGCTCCGCATCGAGAATATCTACGATATCATTGACGATCCCACGGGTTTTGTATTCGACCGGATCCGCAGGCTTGCTGGATTCGCCATAGCCCAAAAGGTCAGGAGCAACAATTTTATACCCTTTCGCGCTGAAGTATTCTACTTGCGAGGACCAGTCCTGAGATGTCGAAGGAAAGCCGTGGAGGAAAAGAAGCGTTTCCGCGGCATGTTCATTGGCAAGGTAGTAACTGTAAGTGTAGCCCCTGCGAGTCTGGACTTTCTTGTAATTTTTTTTCTCCATGTGTGGTTCTGCGTAGCTGTTGACGAGCGGTGACGCGGGGTAGAGCTGTGAGAACTGGGGGTTGAGGGATGGGCGAGGTGGATCACATAAATAAGGCAGTGTTCGGGCCCGACGATCGCACTCGAAGAGAAGGCAGTGGCATGGCACTGTAGACAGAGGGAGTCACTACAAAGGGAACAGGGCGCTCTGATAGACAGCAGGCGGGACATGTACTGTTGCCTTGAGTAATTTTGTGATCCTAGGGCTGGCGAACTGCTGTAACATGCTGTGCCGAAGGCGCATCATCTCTGGATCAAGTGAACATCAAAGTATGTGACGTACTCCGAATTCCGGATCCATTGGGTCGAGTCATATAATTTCTTAGACACCACGATGCTGGCCTGGAAATGAGACTCGCCTAAAATATCCAAACATTATTTCCCTCAGCTCCGAAATGGACTTGTCGAGTGGCTGTGTCGTCTCCAACAACCAAGTTGATCGCTGCCGCAAGACATAGTCCTACAAAGCGGCTCCAATGAAACAAGGCGTTGATAAAGCGTACTGGTCCTTGGGACTATCACCATAAGAGTTCAGTGCTTTCTGAGCAGATGATGTGATTCTGTAGTATTTTCATTGGCAAAGTAATAAGTATGAGTGTAGCCCCGAAGAGTCTGAGCGTTCTTTTAGTGCTTTTCACCCATGTGCGATTATGGATAGCCATTGACGAGCGTGTGTGCGATCTAGGGGCTGAGCTCTAATAAGAAAATGAATGGAAATATTTATTTAATTGATTTTGTATTTGTTTTGTTTTTATTTGATTTTGTTCGAATTCTTCTGTGCGAGCTTTAAGCGCTTGCTTGATAATCTAAGCGAAAATCTATTGTGATACGGGGGATGCGCTGATGCGGGAGCAAAGTGTCAGCGCTAAAAGTTCGCGTACACTGACGCGAGCTTTGTAGATAGAGGTATAGCGCAAACTTAACAAAAATGAGATAACCATTGAGTCATATAGATCACTTGAATTGAAAGCAAACAGCGATGATTTGCTAGCAAAGAAGTGGTTGCAGAGATATAGAGTGATAGATTCAGATAATGGGAGACTTGTGGAGTTTTTACCGCCTTGGATTGTACCGCAAACTACAAGCATATTTAAGTGAAAAGCTACCTAGATGGTCCTTTGTGATTCCAAGAAAAATAATGGGGTGATGGAGCAGTTCTGGGGTTGCAATCTACATGAGGGATGGAATGCACAAAAATGTAACTAAAACCTATCTAAAGCACCTGAAACCAATCAGTGTGCTATGAGAACTACAGATCATGCATTCAAAAATTTTATTAGATAGAAAGAACAAAGGAAAATAGGAAGAAAACTTCTGAAACTCCATTTTGAAGCCCCGGGCGCTTGTTTAAATGAAAAGGAAGTGATCAGCTTCATTTGGGGATCGGTGACGATAGGGGTGAGTCGAAATGGTAGATATATTGCCCTATGTTTGTTTGGAAGTGTTTCAGAGCCATGTGGGGGCCAATTGATGGCTGTTTGAGCCCGTTCGTGTCTGAAGTGCATATATGCGCACATTCGTGCTTGCGTGGCCTCAGGGATTCATCGCTGATTGACTCTAAAAATATAAACAAAATGTATTCTAAGGCATAAAGCTGTCACAATCACAATCTAGGCCATTACATTGTTTCTCCTCCGAACCACAATCTCTGAATGCTTCCGAAAACCTCCTTTGGAAATCTGAAACAATCCATCCTCCATCCTTCACATATATTCAATCTGGTCACCCAATCTAGTTCATCAAGCACTCCAGTTGATATCTAGTGAAACAATCACTGATCAGGTCCAATCATGGTCTTTTTTTAGAAAGAACCACCCTGACTATCCCCATCACTATCCCCAACATTCATAATCAACTTATTGACTGAGTCATTCATATTCAATCAAAGCTTGCAATGACATCTCATATTGTTAGGCTCTATGATATGAATGTTCTAGACCCTCAGGATCACCCTCCGAAGAATTTAGGGACGGTTAGCTCTGCCTGAAGAGCCATGCAATTTGGAAACACGTTTCAAGAGCTATTGTTGGTCCATTAATCTTTGTCTTCATTCACAATTTTCCTACTTGCCTTGTTTTTTGTTTTCCATGGTCTTTAATTAGTATACATGTACCTTAGCTACTTCCTGACCCTCATGGACTCTTTCCCATTCGCTCTCCCTTCTGAATGGTTCGGTATATATCTAGCACATTTGCATGTATATTCCTTAGTTCAATTATTGTATGTCAACTTAATTGTCCTACCCAAACTTGCCAACTCATTGTAAAATCACCTTGAACAACAACTTCACATTTGAGTGAGCACTCCAACTCTACTTATATTAATTTAAACACACTTCAAAAGAATGTGAGACCATTGGCTGTGATCGACATGAACTGCAAAGTTCATTCGATCTATGAGATAGTGTCCTTTTGGAACCTTTATGTAAGGGCAACTCACGCGGGTACTGATTCCTGGGCAATGTTAGGAGCTAGAACCAGCGGGACTGTCAGGGGACAACCTATTTTCACCCGGCCCTCCATCTCCAAGGCCCCTACACATGCGAAACACAAGTCCGAAGCGCGGGAACCTTGGTCCGAAGCCTCGGGTCCTTGACCCGAAGTCTCCAA
>QMFG01007307.1:0-43131 GCA_003314545.1 Ramaria sp. MG151 | reverse complement strand
TTTTCCAATGTTATTGCTAACAATATATTTGTTCATAACATTCAACTTTGATAATTGGATTCTGACAAACTCATTGATTGAGTTATCTCTATTCTGTTGAAGTTTGCGATAACATCCCATATTATTAGACCTTATGATATGGATGTTTTAGACCCTCAGGATCACCCTCCAAAGGATTTGCAAATGGCTATCCCTACCCAAAGAGCCATGCAATTTGGAAACATGTTTCAGGAGTTATTGTTAGTCTATTCATCTTTTTCTTCATTCACCCTACCTCCCTTGTTCCTTTATTCCTATGGCCATTATTTAGTATACATGTACCTTAGCTACTTTCTGATCTTCACAGACTCTTTCCCATTTTCTCCCCCTTCCAAACCGTTTGGTATATAGGTAGAACATTCGCATGTATATTCCCTAGTTCAATTATTGTACATCTACTTGATTGTTCTACTCCAACTTGCCAACTCATCATGAACTACCTTGAACAGCAACTTCACATTTGAGTGAGTACTCTAACTTTATATTAGTTTAAACACACTTTGAAAGAATGTGAGACCATTGGCTGTTATCAACATGGACTGCAAAGTTCATTTGATCCACGAGATAGAATCCTTTTGGAATATCTATCTCTTTGGAACCATGCACCTTTTTGCAAACCTTCTGAAAGTCATCCGCTTTTACTGTAGGATTTCTATTCACTTTTGAATATCATTCTATTACTATTAGAAACATTTCCAAACCATACGACTAACACTACATTCATCTATGACTTTTATCTCTGATAATTGAATTCTGACACCAAGTCGCTCTGACCCAGCCAGAAGTTTACCGGAGCCTTCTGGAACCCTGCTATACGCTAAGTGACACGTCCCGGAAACATCATCATCATTCCCAGATTGTCATTTAACATCAGTAACAACACACCATTCAACAGACTGTTTAACTAACATTGCAACCATCTACAACTCTCATCACTTATAATTTGATTCTGATAGAGATCAGTAGTGGTGAATGCTGTGAAGGACTTCAGAAAAGGAGGTGTTTTTCTTTTTTTGAGTAGGAAGTGTGGGGCCCAATAACATGCATGTAATGATTAATAGACAAGGGCCCGTCTTTTCCATTACAGCCTCACGTATTGCCGGAAACCGTCGAGGTTGGCTCTTACGATGCTTCTTTTCTAGTCATCTGACGATGGGGCGGATACTAGAGTAATATCCGTGTGCGCTTAACTCGCAAGCAACGATCCGAGACGTGCTTTCTTGTTGCTAGAGAGATGATTGCCTTGAGAGAGTGGTTTGTGGCTGGACAATCGCAGCTCGGGGCAGCAGGGGGAATCGCCGCAGACAAGGTTGGCAGCGGGGCCAAACAGGCTCAGATAGAATCTACACAAGCAAGATGGTTGAGAAGTGTTTGCCGCGAGGTGCGTTCTTTGTTGTATCGACGTGCACGAAATAGCTGTCTATCGCAGACGCTCGAACGCTGGGGAAGGGAATTGATATCGGACTGATGCGATGTAGTGCGTATAGATACATGTAACATTGGCTCATGCATACCACAACCTTGACTAGCGCCATATGATGAATGTGTCAATTACAATTTTATGTTTGAAGTGGGACGCTCGAGGATTATTCAGAAAACCGAGTTGTCCACGAACAACAATAGTGTGTCGAGGTTAACTGCACAAAGACGCTCATAATATACCAAGACGCTGCATCGAAGATGAGAAATTTGTTGTACACATAAACAACGATATCTCACTGGTTTGAGAGCTTTAATTAACAACCATTCTTCATTCGAAACATCGGACTTGAATGAAGCCTGAAGCCAGGTGTGAAAAGTGTCGTTACAGCAGCGAAACACAAACCTTCAGGACATCGATACTCTGCCGTGTTACTTGGCTCAATAGCTCGTCTTTGTCATCAAAATGTCGGCCAAACATTTTTGCTGACTCGTACACTGCGTGTTCGATTTTAACAGCTACACCACCACCTGCTTGGGACTTTTTCACGACCTGCTATGAGTCAGAATCACGTAGATAATCGCAGCTAAATTGCTTCACATCCATGGATTTATGATTTATCTCCAGCGACGTGCTAAATACCAGGATGAGTAAACATCACGCTGCGATAGAGATACTCTTACATTTTTCCCAAGCGAATCACTTCTCGCTTTGAAGTCTGAGGATCTGTCTTCACCACACAGATTGGCGTACCAACCCGTAGGGAACCGTCGAGGATGTCTACCCCCAGAATAATAGGATCCCGCTTACAAAACGCAGCAATGATTTTTAATCGACAGGGCCAAACCGCTTGAGGAGCTGCGTCTTTCCTTTTCGCCTCGGTGATCTCTGCATTGTATGCTGTAAATGCGTCGAAGAGGTGGTAGATAATGTCCGCTAAGTCAACATGATCAATAACTGTGAATAGTATACAGCAGGAAGGAGATACCTTTAAATAGACGGATCCCAAGCTCTTCCGCAAGCCTTTCTGCCTCTTTGTCTACAGTAACATCGAAGCAGAGGATACACGCAAGTTCCTTGGCCTTCTCGAGCATGGTCGCGGCACGCATAATGTCTTTCTTATGCACTGGACCAATGTTGATACCTGATACAGGGATTTTGCTGGACTTCAAGAAATCTAACAGGGCTTCCAACGATCCAAGTGTACTTGCTTGCACACAGACACCTTGTCCTGATTTGTCAATGGTGTTTAGCAGACTGGTCAAATCTGACATGACTTCGTCCCTGAGATCATCTTCGTCGTCATCAGGGCCCACAACAAGTAGTCGGGAACCAGCGATGGCTTTCTCGAGATCGGGGGCAGTCAACTTGACGCCCAAAGCGGCCTTTACCTCCTTGTGGTGGACATAAGCTGACTTGGAGTGCAACGGTTATCAGCATGAAACGAATAAAATAATTCACCATAACATACCTTGATACGAAGTTCACGGAGTGGTTGGGGCGTGAGTAGCGCTCGTATATTTGTGACAATTGGTCCATTTAGTCCACAAACAATAATACGATCACCTTCTCTGAGGATACCGTTGGATAAAACCACGTCGATCGTGGTACCAAGTCCCTCAATGACCTTCACCTCTAATACTGTACATTCGAGCTCCGAAAGATACATCAACCGGTCACTCATACGCTGTTGCGTAAGGTTGACCAAGAGCATGATCATATCCGGTACACCCTCGCCTGTGATGGCGGAGGTTGGCACCAACGATACATTGCGCGCAAAATTCTTGTTATCATAGTAGAGTTCTGCATTGAGGCCCTGTTCAGCAAAGGCAAGCTTTGTTTGCTCTACACGATGCTCGAATTCCCGTCGGACACTGGTCTTCTGTTTTCCTAACGAGTCTCGGAATGCGTTGTCCGGTGTCGCTTCCCAACCATACATCCGATCAATCTGAAGATGTCGAATGTCGAGATGTCAACATGCGTGAAAAACAGGTACAAAGACAACAAGTTACTTTGTTAAGGGCTACGATGAAGGGCGTTTTTCGATCACGTAGCAACCGTAGTGATTCCAACGTCTGTGGCTCCAAACCATGCTAAAATACAAACTGGTAAGAATAGGGCAGAGGTGAAAGAGGTGAAAGACACATACCATTATGTCTACGACAAGAATGGCAATATTACACAGTGAACTGCCCCGTGACCGTAAGTTGGTAAATGACTCGTGTCCGGGTGTATCTATGATCAACAATCCAGGAATCTTGTAATCGAAAGATCCGTCCTATGCAAACAGCATGATGATCTCATATGTGACAGAGGACTTGCACGACATACCACGTTCATTACTGCGGTCTTCGCCTTGATGGCATCTACTGGGAAATATGTGGCACCAATCTGCTGTGTGATACCTCCTGCTTCGCCTTCTTGAACATTCGTTTGTCGTATCTATATCCATCAATAAGTAATTAGCAAAAGGGAAGGTTCCAGAAACAATCACCTTATCCAATAGCTTCGTTTTTCCAGTGTCAACATGCCCTAAGATGCAACAAATAGGACTCCGCAGGTCGTCTTTACTCCGTTGAGCCAGAGCTTCCTCGTGTCTCTTGGCCCGTCTCTCTGCAGCTTCTGCTTTTCGTTGCGCAGCTTGCTTTTGTGCAGCCGTCATACCCTCAGACTCAGAGTCCGAGTCCGAGTCCTCATCAGACGAGTCATCGTCGCCCTCGGAACTGGACTCAGAGTCATCATCCTCTGAAGAATCGGCAGCCGTAGGAAGAGTATCAGGCTTTGCAGTTGACTTGGAAGGCGAAGGCACCTTGATCGATGCAGTGGGTGGAGGTGGTGGGGCCTGTTCTGTCGAGGTAGATATACACGGAGATGGAGAGGGATTCTTGGCTGATGTTCCATTCCCATTCACTGCATAGAGATTTGAATAGTCGGTTCAGTATTGCATCAGAAATCGCACTCATACTCCTACCTTTACCTATTGGTTTCGCCAACTCGGGCGTCTCCTCGTCACTACTGGCATCCCAGCTATCTTTAACACTTGCTTTGTTGTTACTGGGCTTGTCGTCTTCATCTTCACTTGCTTCCCAGTCATCCTTAAGGCTTCCAGCTTCCACGTCTGGAGTTTCAGAGACTTCAGGAATCCGTGGTACCGCCACCACTGTCTCCTGTGGCTTTTGAACTGGTTCCTCCTTTGTTGAAGGCGCAGCAGGTCCCCTCTTCTTCCTATTACCATATACAACTTTCTTCGGTGCAGCAGGGCCATTGTTCTGTGTATTCTGCTGCTGCAACCCCTGGATTTTGACACCAGATTCGAGTAGTGCCTTCTTCCGGATTTCAGCAGCCGCTCTCTCTTCCTTCTGTTTCTTTGTTAGAAGCCGACCTTCTTGCTTAGCTTGTTCCCGTTTAGCCTTTGTGGGAAAATAGAGTCAGTCAGCAGCGTTGAGGGACATAAATTAAGGACCGACCTTCTCTTTTTCCTTTCGCTTCTGTTTTGCCTCTTCCCTCAACCGTTCTTCTTCCTCGGCCTTCCTCTCTTCCTCCTCAATCCTTCGTCGTTCTTCCTCTTCCCGTCGCTTCACCTCTTCTTCTGCTAGCCGTTTCGCCTCCATCGCTGCCTTCAACGCTGCAAGAGCACCTGTAGCTTTTTTTGCTGCTGGTGCAGGTGCCTCGTCCTTTTTGGCTCCTTTCTTTTTCTTCTTTTTCTTGTCAGATTTAGCTCCTGTCACTGCTTCATCTCCATCATCGTCAGCCTCTTCTTTCTCTGTGACGGGTACTTCGGTTTGAGGCTGTGGAGTTGCGAGCTCGGTGGAGGCCAATGGCTCTGCCCCACCTCCTGCAACCTTCTTTGCAGCGGCCTGGGCTTTTTTCTTCACCTACCGCAATTATCAATAAGTATATACTATCCAGAAGCTGCAAGCCTACCTTCTCTTTCTCCTTCTTGAGTCGCTCCTTCTCTTTCTTAGAAAGGACAGTAAAATCCTCATTTGGCTCCTCGTCTTTCTGTGACTCAGCTGCGAGGGCGAGGGAGGGTGCCGCCGGCGCTAAACCTGTTTCCACTTCACCGTTCATAACCTCTGTGAGTAGACCAAAGAGTAATCAGGAGCCCCCGTATTAACGTCCCGAGCTGCACACACCTGACTTCTCTTCAGGCTGACCTTTCTTTCCCTTCTTTCCTTTCTTGCCCCCCTTCTCCTTTACCGGACCCCACTCCTCGTCTGCAAGATCTTCAGCGGTGACCTGAACAGGAGCTTTTGATGCGCTGATATCGCCCTTGGCTGCCGCCGCCTCGCCATCTGAGCCTTCCCCTGGGGGAGGCCCGTCCACGAATGCTACGTTTGGCCCTGCATTTTTCTTCGGCTTCTTCTTTTCCCTTTTGTCCTTGGCAACTTTTAAGGTAGACTAGATGAGAGAATACATTATTTGGTAATATGTGTAGAGTTGGAATAACAAACCATCAGTCCTCCGAAGTCCTCTTCCTCCACTTCTTGGCCTCCTTCATCAATGCTCAACGCCGCAAAGGAACTGAAGCCTTGAGATTTAGATGGGAGTTCCTCACTATCTGAAACTTGTGCAGCACTTGCTGACAACGAATTCGACGGGATGGACTCTCCTGCAGTTTCCCTGTTATCTCTTTAAGTGCGAATGATAAGGATTATAAACGGAGTGCATACCAAAAGTCATCATCGTTCTTTTTTCCCTTGCCTTTCTTACCCTTTGGTGGCATCAGGTGAATGAAGTGGTACTTTATTTAAGGTGGGCGCCTACATCAAGTGACCTCTACTTCAATCGCAAAGCGTTCCCACGATTATTTTTTTTGCTCATATTATTCGTAGCGCCACGGGCCACTCTCATTATTGTCGTCAGAAGGAATATGCGTATATTCTTTCTGTGCGTTACAATAATATACCTTTCATTTTTTGACCATTGACAGCCCAAAGTAGCCTCGACATGTTAGGGGTTACGTTGTTGACTACACGATTCTCGAGACGGCAAAAAAACGGTTGGAAATGGTTACTTCTACCTGAGCCTAGATTTCTGGATGTGTCTCTCTGAGCGGCTGAAAACTTTCTCTGGCTGTTTTACTCCAATTGACTGACGTTGGGAGGCATCACCCACCATGTAACATCGTGCGCACAAGGCTAGAGTCCAATCTCTCAGCTAGGGTTATAAAACGGGACGCACCCGCATGCCCGTATGAAGTGTTGCAGTAATGGTGCATCTATAAGAACACTGAGAGGGTGTGCCTCAGATCAATTCAGGCGAGCAGGGTTACTACTTCATGCACCAGCTTCTCATCCATCATCATATCGGCTTTAGAAACAGGTAATCCTACTACATCGCATCAGTCCGATATCAATTCCCTTCCCCAGCGTTCGAGCGTCTGCGATAGACAGCTATTTCGTGCACGTCGATACAACAAAGAACGCACCTCGCGGCAAACACCTCTCAACCATCTTGCTTGTGTAGATTCTATCTGAGCCTGTTTGGCCCCGCTGCCAACCTTCTCTGCGATTCCCCCTGCTGCCCCGAGCTGCGATTGTCCAGCCACAAACCACTCTCTCAAGGCAGTCATCTCTCTAGCAACAAGAAAGCACGTCTCGGATCGTTGCTTGCGAGCTAAGCGCACACGGATATTACTCTAGTATCCGCCCCATCGTCAGATGACTAGAAAAGAAGCATCGTAAGAGCCAACCTCGACGGTTTCCGGCAATACGTGAGGCTGCAATGGCAAAGACGGGGCCCTTGGATCACTCCATCCTTCATCATAGAGTAATTGTAGTTTTCCATGCGAGCGCAGCCAAATATTCCATATGCATTCCCGCCAGTGAAGTGCCATTTCGGCATTGGATTCCAGCTGATGATTTCTTTCGCCTTCTGTCCCATTCAAAATAGTAAAAAGCCGTTCCGTGCACCACGGCGCGTTCTCCCTATCAAGCAACAAAGCAGATGTGGGAAAGAATTCATTGTGAGACATGTCGACACTCGAAATATTCGAGAGTCTTAGTGGGGACAAAGGAATTATGAGTTGTTCGTGGGCTGCCCTGGTTGCATTGAGAACAGCCGAAGGTCGAGGTAAAGAGCCCCACGAAGTCAAGGTTGAAGGCGGAAAGAGAAGCACTTTGGGGCTTGGAGAGAATAAACGGGCGATGTTGATGTAGGCATTGAAATTACGCAGTGAGGAAGACGTCTGCTGAACGTGAAACGAGATGTTGGGCATAATCTGGGAGAGAGCAACAAGGCGTGTAAACAGTTCCTTGTAGGCAATGCTGGATGGGGGTGCTGAATGGGTAACAAGCAGGGATATGGGACCTTTACCCAAGGTAAGTGGTGCAGAAGCCCTCCAACAAGGAAGTTACCCTCAACTACATACCTGACCACCAGGATGCCCATTCTTGAATTAGTGAGAGTCCTGATTCACTCGTCCAGATGCAGGCAGCTACAGAATCTGATTGCTCTCGAGGACCCAAAATAAAAGGCTTTAGGGAAAGTGGGATGGGGTAGAGGGAGCTAAGCTTTGAGAGACGATGTTCGAGAGAAAGAGTGGAAAGAACTGATTCTGGGTCATCTGCTCGTACAATAGTTAGCGTGAGAATTATCCAGAAAACCCAAGATCATACTCAAAAAGCCTTCAAGTTCGAGAGGATGAGAATTGTGCCAGTCAGCAGTGATTCGTTTCAATTGATTAAAGATGGCAAGGCAGAAATAGCCAAAGCAGATCAATTTCCAGAGGGAAACACTTGCTCTCATAAACTTATATGCTTGCGTGACGACGGCAGCTGTTTGAGCTGATGTACGATGCACTTCATTGCTAGAGATAACAGATGAACCTGAAGCATTCACGGTATTATGGGAGGTCTCTGTATATGTTGGCTTGTGCGGTATAAGTTGAGGTTGACTGGTTCCCGGACTTTTCTTTGGGGAACCAAGCCGGGAAGATGGAGGAGGAGATACATGACGAAAACGACGTGAGGAAGAGCTAAGGTTACCAAGTCGCAGCGAAGAGCTAGACGCAGAAGCGGTAAGGTCTGACTCCTCCTTGAGACCAGGATCAGCAGCAGACAAAGAAAGAGAGTGTTCCATGGGGGGCAGGACAACTGGCCACTTGGTGGAAGGAAGCAACGTTGAGGGCGTCAACGCGGGCGCTACTACAAACAAGCCTTGTCAAAGAAAACATTGGTCTCATAAGATGTATTGATTACTTCACAATACTTCGTTAATGCAAGTTCAAAGAAACATGACTTAACGCAAAGACTACACTGGGTGCGTCTTGGACAACATGATGACAAGAGTCGATATAACAACAGGAGAGAATTGAACGAGAACATGAAATCACCTTATCCCGGTGCACTCACAGGGGCTGAAAGTTGGGCTTGTGGCGGACCGTTCCAAAGAATTTCAGTACTCGATTCTTCGGATTCAAGTGTCTGTATACAGCTTGAGTCATTGTGACTCTTGCCGTTTAAACAGTGTAAACTGACCTCGAGAAGCAGTCCAAGGACATTATCCACCTCGGAAGGTGGGACACCCCCACACCCAGCTCCAATAAGTCTTCTGTACTCTGGCATCCGCCCACCCGTGCCCGCTTCAGCTTGTTGCCTGATCAGTGCATCAAAAGTCTCTTTACGTTTCATACGATGTAGCCCCATCTCCTGGCGAAGCTCTTCGCATGCCTTCGCAAGCTCATCTGGGTCGGTCGGAATTGCCGAGTGGAGATCAACCAAGTCCTGATCATTCTCATCAGGTAGGGCCGTTGCTGAGCCATCAAGAACACCCCGGCTTAAATACTCCTGTTCACGAATTTCCTCTTCTCGCAGCCACATGGTCCATCCAAGCTGATATCGGCGTCCCATTTTGAACTTGAGGGTCTGTTCGAGTTCACGAAGGCGCATTTTAGAATCATCGAGCCCCTCGGCTTGTCGCCTGAGGACTTCTACAGCTTTCTGGCTTTCAGCGATTTCGGCATCAATGTTATTCAGTAACGCATGTGCCTGGCCAAGATCACGTTCTTTCTCTTGCAGCTCTGCATCGAAAGATTGCGCGAGACTATCAAGCATGCTTGCCATGTCGTCAATGCAAGTCGTGCTTGCGCGCTGAGCAACAACAGAGTGATGTAAAGGCAATTTCTCATACCCATAGATGCCGCCTGACAATGTCGAAGGTCCAGCATGACCATTACCATGCATACTAGCATGCGCGTTTCGATACGACATCCCGCCGACGCGAGACGGAGGGACAGGAGAGCTCCTGAAGCGCTCATCCTCCAGAATATAATCTTCGGCTGACTTGCCTTCCTTGTTCGCAATTTTGGGGTCAGCACCGTGATCTATGAGAAGCTTCACAAGACGCTTGCTTCTACAGCGAGCGGCGAGAGTAAGGGCTGTTTCGCCATCCTCCGCCTGGAAATTGATAATGTCAGCGAGCTCGTTTGGGAACTCAGAAAGACGGTTAAGTATGGTTTCCATATAGTAACGTGCAGCGTGCGTCTTCCCTTTGGTCATAGCAAGATCGACAATGTGGTGGAACACTGTGTGATTTCTATGGTCGATATTGAGGGTGGAACGGTGGAGAAGTTCGTATAATTCTGGAAACTTGCGCACGTCGTAGTTATTGCTAAACATTACGCCACGCATGAGGGGAGTTTGACCAGCAGCATTCGTGCGAAAGATGTCAGCGCCAACCGTGAGCAGAAGCTTGATGATACGTATACGCCCCATAGCACAAGCCCAGTGGAGAGCAGTATGGCCCTCCTCGTCGATGGACATATTGGGATCGAAGTCATTTGGGGGGGTGATGAGGAATGGGGGGATTTGCGTGGACTCGGAGATAAAATACTCTAGCATTGCATCAGCATAATCGATTTGACTGGTCGCGGCATCGTCTTCTGATCCATACGTTGGTTGTGATGGCTCAGGATCAGTTGCGCGGTAAGCAGACTTTTGCTTGGCACTAGCGGCGGTACGTGCACGCGTGGCACGAAGTGGGGGAGAAGCAGGTTGATCGGTGTCATCAACAGGGTTAGCGGGTGTATTACGGATAGGTGATGGTGTCCTGGATGTGGCTGAAGCCGTGCCAGGGGACGTGGTCATAGAACCGTCCTCGGAACCGAGGGGTGTAGGACTTCTAGACTCTGTAGGTGTTTCAGCACCCCGTTTTGAAGACCGCAAAGACATGGAGCCGCTGGGAGCATCTGTAGTGGCTTCACGTCCGCGTTTAGGGCGAGAAGGAGCACTCAAATGCTTAGGTGCAAGCGGAGGGCTTGTTGCAGCAGGCTGAAAATCGATAAGAGGCTTCATGAGATGGTCAATATTGTGTTGTTTGGCGAGTGCAATTCCCTTTTCAAGGGGAACCCAAGTTCCTGGTTGATAGCTAAGATCAATGATATAGGAAAGGAGATGATAAAGCAATACTTACCTTGATACTTTCCATATCCGCCTTGAACCTTCTCATGCTCGCCTTTTTGTACCTCCCTCTCTAAGACGCGCGTTCGTTGCGGTTTGTCGAAACCTGCGATCTTGAGTATTTGAGTTGCGTTGAGCCATGAATCTGAACGACGTCGCATGATGGCCACGGACTTGACCATCCTGCCGCCGCGTTGTGAGTGAATCGCGCGTATACGCGGGACTAGAAAAACATACATTTCATATACAGGAACGCCACTGTACGTGGCCTTGAAGAGCGTATTAGCATCGGCTTGTACGACGCGCGCGCTCCTTACCTTGAAGATCTGTGGGTCAGGCATCTTTAGTGGGTATGTAGAGCGTGTAGGGCCGCGTCTATGAAGGTCCACAAATACAACTACACCACCATAATGGGTGTTTTTCGTTTCAATGCCCTTCGCACAATTGACGAATCCCCGTGGACTCGCAATTGGGACCATCTTACGCCAGTGCCCAAGTTGAAACGTGCATCTCTGAAGGCTCAAAAATTAATTGTACCAGTACCAGCCAAGGATAGAATTAGACAATGGAACATAGTACCAGGCGACCGCATTCGAATACGTGGTGACGAGGGGGGTAGTATCAGAGAAGTATTTGGGGTCAACAAGTACACTAACCTTGTGTACTTTAAAGCGCACCAGGTCCGCATTACTTGCAGCATTTCTTGTCTGCCTTGCTGACCTTTCACGCTCCGTGTGTCAGCGAGAAGCAGTTAAACACCAGGACAGACCAACGCAACCGAAAGTTCCATATTCAAAATGCCAACTCTACATTGGAGAGCGTGAATTTCCTCCACCACCGGGAGAAACTAAGCCCTTAGTCGCCCCGTCTGTACCCCTCAAAGTTATCTCGAACAAATACTGAAACTATTGCAGTGTTTTTGCCACCCGAATCGCCTGTACGGCACCGAAGTATGTTGTCAACCTAGGTCGTTTCGATTGGGAACGTTATGCCGTGCAGACAACTCCCCGCATTGCCGAACTAGACGAGAAAATAAAGACTCCTATTCCATGGCCTAAGCCTCCGGTGCGTCCAATTCCTGCTAGTAAGTTTCAGACTTTACTCTCGATGTATTAGTACATTGACCGTTTTGTGACAGTTGAGCCATGCGACACACCCGCTGATGTAGCTAATGAGATTACTTGGAGTCCTTCATATTTGTTCTATCCACCCTCCAACAGTTCCAAAGCCAAGCTTCTACAAGATGCCTACCTTCACTCAATCCGTCCTCCCCAACCTTCCGTCCCGACTCTCGAATACAATCAAGAGACTCTTCCAGCAATTGAATACATACTAGGAGACGAACTTTCAAATCCACACTCCCGGACAAAGAAGCAACGCCGCTTTAAAGGGCGCATGGAAGCTCGTAAGCTCGCTCACGAGCGTTTCTTGGAGGCCGAACTTGCGAACCTTGACGGTCGCTCCCGCAAAGAAGTGCTTGTCGAAGCGGAATGGAAATGGATGGAGCTGCGTCGGAAGGAGGAAAGGGACAGGAAGCAAAGACAGTGGGTAATGAGAGGTAGTGCTGCACGTGTTAAAAGGAGGCGACTCCGGAAAGAAAGGAAAGAACGCAAGGCGATGGAGAAGATGCAAGCACTTGTCTTGGATCCGGCACCCAACCAACTTCTTCCGGGAATACAGCCTCCAGCAGCCGAATAGTTGGTACAAATTTTTATAATAAGACGGCATTTTGCTTAATGTCAGCCATTCCAAACTAAGGCATCTCCTGGGAGTGCATGATGTCAATGGCTGAAATAATAAAAGCTTTCCTTTTAGGGACTATTTGGGAATAGTTATTGGGGGAACCCTTTGGTAGTCAATAAAATAATGTGAGAACCAGTGATTATTAGGAGAACTAAATTCTCTCCTTAATATCTACAATCCAGTTATTGATATATATCGGGTCGCAAAGTGCCCTAATAGATAGATATACAATAGTCTGTCGCTCCTTTCATATATGTGAATATTGATCACATCAATTGTTGGAATGTTCTTTCGACCTTCTGTATAACTCGCCCAACACCCAACGCCACTCCAAGCATAACTCCCAGGTCTACCGCGAGAACTGTAACCCCCGCAACCACGAAGCGGGGAGCAAACACTTTCCACACCATGAGGTGCCGACGTAACCATGCCGAACTTGCTGCACTGCTAAGCAAAAGAATGGAAAAGTAAAATGACAAGCCTAAAGCAGCACGCAAAGAGGATATCCAGACGCGTGGACTGCTAGAGATGTACTGTAATTTGGGAGATTCTGCGGTGCTTGTCTTGTGGTCAACTGGGGGCTTGGCTGCGAGGACTGTGAGGGGCCCGACGTCCCAGGTTGCAAGTAGCGGGACTGCTGCTGCAAAGAGCAAAAGTGGTCCGAAATTGTTGAGCGTAACCAATATTGGGGAAATGGGATACCAGAGCGTTCGCGTGAAGAGGAACGCCGGCTTCCATTGAATCGACGACATCGTCGACTGGTGACCTGTGGCGTAGAATGCCTGCAGTCCCAACAATGCAATTGGTACAATCTCCGAAAACCTGATGTGCTGAACGCCTTCCTCAGATTCGTTCATCCCTATTTGCGCTTGTAGTGCCGTCTTTCCGGCCAGACGCACATCCCTTGCGTTGTCTAAGACTTCCAAAAGTGCAAGGAGCGCGACAACCGACAACGTGAGTGTCATCTGGCCCGTCAGTTGTGTTACGACAAAGAGGGGGGAGAAGAGAACCAAGAAAAAAAGCAAAACTGACGACCCGTACGAATTCGCATACCCTATGACTCGGATTTCATCTTTTCCCGATGATCCAACGGATTTATGGACTTCCAAGCAGAGCGGCGAAACCCACCACAGTCTACCACCCACTGCTGCAAGGCTGATAGCAGCTACAACAAATCCTGTCCTCGAGGCTCGCAAGAAATCTCCCCATTGATGTCCAAGGACCTCGCTGGACTCGAGCCATTCTATCATCCACACAAAAGTTCCTTCGAGCATGATAATACGAAGACCCCATTCAACAAATATTGGGGCCGGGCCTTTGTCTGATGCTGAGATTGCCATGAAGCGTCTTACCACGGATGGAAACGTCAAGGATATTGGGACGGAGAATAAAAGCACGAGTAGCGGTGGAGAGGGCAGCGAAGACGAGGCATAGAATGTTACATGGCAATAGGGATGTTGCTCCTCGCGGCAAACCGTGCTGATGCTTACGAGTCTGACACAAATGGCAAATAGGGTAGAGAAGAGGAGTATACGATGGCGTAGACGTGTCTCGGCTTGTGGATACATAAAAGCACACAGGACAGACGGAGTAATAGAGGTGATGAGAAGAAAAGTAAGGATGCGGTCTTCCCAGAATGTGAATGAGTTAGACAGAAAGGCGAGTGTATGGAAGACAAGGGAAATCGAAGGCGTAGGAATTTTCCATGGAAAAGAGGACTTTCCGACCGTTGATAACATTATTGTTATCGCGGATGCCAGAGATGTTCCTGTAAGGACGGCTTCGACATAACCGAAGAAATTTGCCGTTCCCGGTATGATAGCCCACGAAGCTCCCCCCACAACTGCGCCAGCAAGAGACGCTAGGAATGTTCTCATAACAATTGCCCTTCCGTTCTTTTCCCAATATTCGACACCGCGTGCAAGGGTCGTATATAGTACCCAGACAGCGCCGCTGCTCAAAGCTAGTGCAAAGAGCCCGACGTACATTAAGACCACATTGAACTGCGCCCACAATGAACGACACGAAGCAAGAGCAAGACGAGTAAAACTGTGCAAGGCGAATATGTTTTGCTCCTCTTTGGTGTCGAACGTGGATGCCCACGACCTCCCAATTTCGTCCCAAACGCTGTCAAGTTCCCCACCACTAGAGCTTGATCGATATGCATCGAAGTAGGCTTTAACCTGGTTAGCGTTCAGACGCAATGCCTCCGCAAGAAGAGCCATGCCATGGCCGCGGCCAAACAGTTCTGGGATCACTGTCCCAAGATTATTAAACGGGATGGGGAGTCCGAGTAGGAGAGACAAAGTAGGTACAATATCGATTTGT
The DNA here is from genome assembly GCA_003314545.1 of Ramaria sp. MG151. Lineage (NCBI taxonomy): Eukaryota > Fungi > Basidiomycota > Agaricomycetes > Gomphales > Gomphaceae > Ramaria > Ramaria sp. MG151. The sequence goes on along the minus strand of QMFG01007307.1, from coordinate 28,200 downwards.
TGAATCGAGCGATGTGCAACCGGTGCACCGGGGAAAATCATAGTAGGGGCTAACGGTGACGGTGGAGTGAAATACTCCGACGAAAGTGGTGTGGATTTGCTGTATATCCAGGTAGCTGCACTGGTTTCGTGTTCCCCGTCACCCCCATGATCGCCCTTCTTGTTCATACCATGGTCTCCAATAACAACTAGCAGTGTTTGGTCGTCCAGGGAGTCGACAACGCGAGCTAAAGTGTCGTTCATCTGTTTCAGTTTGGCGGCCATTGTGGGATGTGCTGGCCCCAGACGGTGACCTACATGATCTACCCCGAGGAAATGTCCTATTAACAGATCCCATTGAGAGGTCGTGTTTGTCTCCAGTAAGGGAAAAATGTTATGAATAACACCCTCGTCTACCGAGTGAAGGTCCTCAACATTGAAGGAATCAAACGGAAACGTCATATTGGGGACGAATGATGTTGGGTAAACTGTTGTCCAGGTATCATCACCCATGAAAGCAACCTTCGTTCATTGCTGCGCGTAAGTCTCGACAGCAGAGAGATGCGTCAGATCTCGTGCCTTTCTTCCTGCTTCGGTCATCTGACGCACAATAGAATCTTCAGCTATTTGACTCCCACCAAAATTTGACCCCGCATCTACAAAGGTAGGCAACGAGCCCGTGGTGATGCCTTTGATTCGTTGTAAGGTAACTGTAGGCGGGTCGGCAAAGGTGTTGAATATAAAGCTGTGAGTAGGGTATTGAGCACTTAGTATTGAAGGGAGGGAGAGAACGTTATGGTAGTATGGCGATGGGGTGGTCGCTGGTTCTGGAGAAATAAAGTCGAATCTTAGAGCGTCGATGATGATAAAGACTAGGCGCGAGTGTGTCGGAGGAAGAGTGCATGTCGAACATGACGAGATATTTGGCAATGATAGCCGCGTCAAGAGGAAACCACGCGTGAAGAGATATAGTGTTGAAGCATGTAGTAAAAACACGTATAGTAGGACAGAGAAAGCCAACCATTTCGCTTCTTTTAGTGCCATGCCCCGTAGCCTGCCCCAAGTTGAATCACGCCATTAGGGAAATCAAAATAGATCAAAGTATCCATGTATCGAGAACTTACGGAGCAAGGGATTGGTGGTAACTCGTTTTCAATCGGCGAACTGCCGCGGAGGCAATCAACCTTCCGCCACAGATCCCATGACGGCAGCTGCACCGAGTTCCGTCCAAGAGCGACCGTCCTCATCTATCCATGACTTGAACACATACGAGCAAGACTCTCCACTATATCCAGACCGTGAACAAGACTTGGACCATGTCTCACAATCTGTGGAGCTCGACCACCCTATTAGCATTACCCCTCGAATACGATGGATACACTTCATACTTGGTGCAGCTATCCTCTTGCCTTGGAATGGTAAGAGATGCTATAGCTATTGGTATGGATTCTTCATGACATATATATAGCAATTATTACTGCAATGCCATATTTCTTGAGCCGTCTGTCGGGATCGATCTTTCAGAATACGTTCAGCTCCTATCTCTCTACCACTTTTACTGTGACCGGCTTCTGCTTTCTGGCTCACGCAACCGCTACATCCGGGCAGGTATGGGCGAAAATATGTCATTGACGCGTTCAATAGTAGTGCTCATCAACCTACTCATTCTAGGCTAACTACTCACGACAAATTCGCCGTTCGTTGATTGCTCTTATAATTCTTGTTGGCACCCTCGCGATCAGTACCCTAATTCCCTTGCCTCCTGCACTCTTTTTTATTTTTACTCTCCTTAATGCTTTCTGCCAGTCCTCAGCTGGTGCTTATCTCCAATCTGCAGTCGTCGCTCTTGCCTCCTTGTTTGGGCCTGAAGCGATGCAGCCTGTAATGTCGGGTCAGGCTGCCGTTGGCGTGTTGGTTAGTCTTATCCAGGTGCTAAGCACCGGAGCGGGTATACATTCGAGCGAGGGGTCGGGGGCGTTTGATGTTGATAGAGAGGATCCGTCGGCGGCGCGCGCTGCTTTCGTTTTCTTTGGGCTGTCCACCATATTCTTGGTATTCGCCATTGCATCTCATGCATGGCTGGTCGCAATGCCAGCGTACAAGGCTGTGGTAGTACCGTTTGAAACCAAGAAAGGCGTCTTCGGTGACGACGAGGAGCGTGAGGCACTCGTTGGCGGGGGGAGGTTGGTTGATCGCCTATCGCACAAGAGGGGTGGCATAATGGATATAGCGAGGATGAACGCCGAATACAACTTCGCTGCGGCCTACGTGTTCATCGTTACACTATCAGTTTTTCCCCCGATCACGTCCTCTATCAGCTCTGTACACCCCCCATCCACCTCACCGCTCTCACACCCACTACTCTTTACTGCGATCCACTTCCTGACGTTCAATGTTGGCGATCTCATCGGACGCTACCTCCCGATGTTCCCCCGTTTCCAGATCTGGTCCAGCAGATCGCACCTCTTCATGGCTGTTGCACGCACACTCTTCGTGCCCCTTTTCCTACTCTGCAACATACAGCGCCCATCTTCGCTCACAACGCCAGCCACCGGAGGACCTGTGATCAACTCCGATTTCATGTTCTTCTTGATCCTGCTCTTCTTTGGTATTTCCAATGGATATATCGGCAGCCTCGTGATGATGGCCGCACCATCTCTCGAGCACAATCCACGCTTGAAGAACCGGCCGGAAGATGTAGATACTGCAGCTACTATCGCGCAGTTCTGCTTGGTGGGTGGGCTAGCGATCGGGAGTTTCATGAGTTTTGGAGTCAGAGGGGCGATTTGTGCTTGCAATCCATTTACGACATAGAGGAAGTGTGACCGCTGTATGATATTGTTATTTGTTTTGCCTCAGATATACCTAAATTCATGTGCCAAATGCAAAGATATGAGATGTGAGCCAGGAGAAAATGTTACATAATTGGCGGCGTGTTCCAGGCATGATAGGGGACCGGCGCCTACGATCCTTGGATAGCTTCGAAAGGCTGCTACAAGCCAAGATCAATCAGATATAGTGACAACAAAAGAAGGTGGCTGACATACCATCGCCAAAGGCTAAATATTTCAGGTGGGCGTAATGTTTCTCTGAGGGGCCACTGACATTGTTTTCCCTCAAAATATACACTATCATCGAGTTGGTCGAGCGGGGAAACGTGGCCGTCGGTCCCGAGATAATTTAAGGTAGGGATCGACACCACACGTGAGGCGAAGATATTGCTACGTAGTCCAGTCAAAGCTCCAGTATGATCTGGCATAGTCTTGATCTAAGACTTTGAATTTCTACAATATTTACCTGATATGTCATAAGCGCAAGGATTGATAAGAGTCGGCTAAGTTTCCTTTGCTGTTTTGATTTCGACACGATCGGGCTGGTCGCGTTGTGGACGTCTGTTTATTTGTACATGCGGCTCACGCATTGTAACAACCTACCGCGACCTCGCTTGCGTACCCAACCTCTCTTTATCCTATACTCCCATGACTCGAGCTGCGTGCGAGCCTCTCTGTTACTTTTCAGACAGGTTTGTCCACCCCCCAACCGCTTCCTGGTCCATTTCCCCTGATTTCTCTATCTACATGCCCAGGCTCTACTTCACAACCTTTCCTTCTCCTGTCCCTTCTCCAGAAATACTGAATGGTGCAGGTTCAGACAAACCGAATCCTCGTGTCCGGTGTCGCACAAGAGGGAGAGGCCTTGCTTCTCCGGAAGACGATGCGCAGTACTACTACTTCACCATCGGTGCGTTCACTCCCCTCGTGGCTGAGAACACTAAACAATTAATTCATATCGCGTACCTTCTCAGATGACAATCTTGTTTACATGTCATTTTTTGAGGACTGGGGCCCCCTAAACATAGCGATGGTGTACAAGGCGTGCATCTTAATACACGAGCTGCTGGAGGTATGTTTTCCCGCCCACTTAGTTCCGCGACTTTTTCAAATTTGGTATAGGATAAGGAGATGAAATCACATCGATTGGTTTTGTATTCTTCTGATAACCCAAAGCGAAAAGCTAACGCTGCGCTGTTGATGGCACTGTTTGTTGTAGGTGTCTCTATATGTTTCTTTTATTCGCCTGATTCCGTCTTTCAGATGATAGTGCAGCGGCAAGCGCCTTGGGAAGCTTTCCATCCCATAGCAGAGTTGGAGTTTATGCCCTTCCGGGATGCGGGCAGGGGACGCTCAGACTTCAACCTCTCCATCCAGGACTGCCTTTGGGGCGTGTGGAAGGCAATGCAGAATGGCCTCTGCGACATGAATGAGTTTTCAGTGGAGGATTATGAATACTACGAGAAAGTCGAGAATGGGGACTGGAATTGGATAACACCCGGCTTCATTGCGTTTGCGTCTCCAGTAGATCCCACTTGGGCGCGGAGGATTCTGAAGGAGGACGGGACAGCTCCCACAAATGGGACAGACACTGCCCTCCAACGCAAGTTACCAGCCCCTTTCTTGAATTGCTTGGATTACTTTGAGAAGCGTAATGTTAAAATTGTGGTACGACTGAATAATCCGCTCTACGATAAGGTAGTGTTTACCGACCGGGGAATTGACCATCTGGACCTTTACTTTGACGATGGCACGAATCCCTCGGATGAAATAGTGCGCAAATTCATTCAGGTTTCAGACGCCATTATCGAGCAGAAGGGAGTGGTGGCTGTCCACGTATGTTTCTATTCTTCAGTCCCTTCATGGTAAATCTAACATATCATAGTGCAAAGCTGGGCTCGGTCGAACAGGTACTCTTATTGGAGGTCATTGGGATCGTTCACCCTTTTTACTCTCGGTTGACGATTTTTGACTGCAGCGTATCTTACATGGAAATATGGCTTCACTGCGAATGAAGCTATTGCATTCATGCGAATCATCAGACCTGGCTGTGTTGTTGGACCACAACAGGTAACCTGCCACCTTTATACCTAGGGTTCCGTCTGACCTGCCTGTGCAGCAATACATGTATTTAAAGCAACTCGAATGGGCCAAGTGGGCTGCTGTGGACGAGATCCAGCGAGCTCAAGCTGCAGCTTCGGCTGCGGAGGCAGTCGTAGCCCCTGTGACCCCTCCGCGCGAGCCGATGGAGCTTCCGTCCACTGTCCCTCCAGTCACACCCCACCGACACACCACAAAGTCTACTGCCGCGGCGAACGCAATGTCAACACCCGGACAGCCACGCAAGACACCTGTCGCAAAGCGCGATCGCGTTGCCATGGATGCAGACGGAGAGGACGAGGACGAGGACGAGGACGAGTTGGGCGGATTCGGTGATGTGGGTGAGACAGCTCCCGTGCGAAAGAGTCCTAGAACTGGGGCTGCACGGGTTCCGTCCTCTGATCGAACGCTTCGGACTACTCGTTCTACGACGAATGCGCGGAAGGTTGCTGGGACGCCTACCGCCGGGACAGGTGCTGGCGCCAAGAATGGTGGCACAGGACCACCGCCGCATAAGATCCCCCGACTCGCTGCGAATTCGACCAAAGGCACAACTGCAAGTGCACCCCGACGACGGCAGGCACCCGGCTCGCCCACTGCTACCGCCCCATCGCGACTACCAACGCTTGTCAATAGGCGCGCTCTAGCCCCTACGCCTACCCTTCCGAACCTCAGGTCGCAGGCGCCACCAGCTCCTGATGCGTGGATGAACAAGGATCCATCGGCGGTAGTTGTGCCTGGTTCAAAGTCGGAGCGTCCATTATTGAGAAGCGTGCGGCGCCGACGAAGTAGTTTTAGTGCGGCGGACATCGTGGCGTAGGGCTGTTCTCGACGGCTGAGTTTCTCTTCGATATTCTTGTATAACTCAATCTCCCCCTTTTTTCGTTGGCGGTACCCCTGCATTTTCTTGTTTTATCCCCTCTTCTTGGCTAGGGTACATATCCATATCGTGCTCACGTCCCCTTTGCTGGTTACTTCATTGGTTTCGGATTGTATTTTCCGCACGTGTTCACTCTATTTCTCGGACTTATACAAGCATCGCAGATATCGCTGTAAATTCTATATCATACATGACATGATACGCTTCCCCACGACGTTAATCAGCTCCGGCATCATGTTACCTTTGCAGAATACTTGTGCACGCATTGCAGGAACCAACGCATATCCTCTGGGTCGACGCCAGGTGTGATGCCATGCCCGAGATTGGCAATCCATGCTTTGGAAGTCCCGCTTGTACCCATAAAAGACTCACTCATGTGCTTGACTTCGCGTTCGATAGCGTCTTTCCCTCCGTACAGGATTGCCGGGTCCACGTTCCCCTGCAATGCGATCGTCTGTGTCGAAGAGACATCAACAATACGTCGTGCTTCAGAAGGCTCAATGAGCCAATCTAGCCCAAGGACGTCGTACCCGGCATGTTGTGCTTGCGCTGCAAGGGATATGTTAGCTCCTTTTGCAAAGAGAATCATTGGCACTATGGGAACGTTGAGCTCAGAGAGTTTCGAGCGAACGCGGGAAGAGATGTGGGCCAGAGATGGGAGGGCGAAAGCGTTAAAGTCGTGGGGCGAAAGTTCGCCAGCCCATGAATCGAAGACTTGGACCATCTATCGGACAAGCAGACATGGGCGAATGTTGGCGATGCGATACATCTTTAGCATACCTGAGCACCTGCTTTAATCTGACCGACCAGGTGGTCTGCGCATACGTCGGCGATGCGGTGTAGAAGGGCCTTGGATTCTTCTGGATACTTGTATAGCCACGTCTTGGCTTTCTGCAGTGTTTTGCTTCCTCCACCCTCGATCATGTACGCCATTAGAGTCCAAGGGGCCCCCACAAATCCAATGAGCGGAACCTCGCCATTGAGTGCATGCCGAGTCTGTGTGATGGCTTCGTATACATAACCCAGCTCTTTGCTTACGTCCACGTGCTCTTTGAGCCTGTGCATGTCCTCGGGGACAATGAGTGGATGTGGGAAAGACGGCGCTGGGTTCATTTCCACGACGAGACCCATCGCTTGGGGAATGACGAGTATATCGGAAAAGATGATAGAGGCATCCAGGAGGCCTGTATATCGACGAATAGGCTGCAGAGTTACTTCGGTTGCCAGTATAGGTGTACGACAGATCTCAAAAAACTCATGCGATTCCCGCACTTTGCGAAATTCTTGTTACCAGCGGCCACATCAGTTTGCTGTCTTGCTGCGAGAGTTTCATCTGGTCCTCACCTGGTAGGTAACGGCCCGCTTGTCGCATGACCCATACCGGAGCTCTTTCAGTTTCTTCGCCTGTAGGTGGTTGCCTATTGATGTGAGAATACACAGCATCCCTATAGACGACTTACCTCTTGCTGCCCGCAGTAAGAGATCGTTTTTTAGAGGAGGAAAGTCGCGCGGCATGTCTTCAATAATTTGGGTGATGATTTCTTGCGAGTTTAATGACGTGGCGTTTTAAAGAATGGGATTGATAAAAATACTGATTTTCAGTTGCCCAAAGGGGCAGCCTCAAACGCGTCGAATCGTGTTCAGCGCGTCACGCGTCGGGGCTTCCCACAGCCCACCCCTCCTTTCAAAGTCCCACAATGCCACAGGTATTCCAAAATCCAAAGTGGCTGGTCGGCGAGTGCGTACTTGTCGCTAGCTCTGCTTTGTTTTCATTAGGATCTTACACAACATACCCCAGGTTTCAGAAATCGGGCGAGTTTGATCGATTACGGAAACAGCTGCAGACCCATTTTTTGAATAGTGTATGTATTAGTTTTTCTCTTGGGCTTTCATGTCGCTCCGATGTGGGTTTTAGGACCAGGTTCATCCTCTCATGTCACGTGTAGAGGAGATCGCTAGGGAGAAGCTATCATTAGATGACAATTTAGAACACAAAACTCGAGAAGCTGTATACTCGGAGGTGATGCAGGACATGGAAAGGTGAGGTGTGAAAATTGTGTCAATATCTCTTGTTTCGATACTGTTCATGTAGGTATCCCGTTGTCGAGAGAGCAGTCTCAAACTTGGCTATCGATAAAGACGAGGCACTTTTGACAAGCATCGATGAATACTTGCGCAACATTTTACGAGGGACGAGCAATGAAAATACCAAGTTATGGGATGCGCAACGTGCGTCACCTATCTTAGAGCATTGCTTCTAACTAAATGACTCCTCAGCAGCCAGCAGCAAAGGAGGTATGTCGCCTATACCATTTAATGCGTTTACTCATTGCAACGCCGAAGAGCAAGGCGATGACAATGATGAAAGCTCAGACTACAGCGAAGATGATGAGCCTGGAGACGATGAACTCCTGATCATCACTGATGCCGAACAAAAAGAGGATGTTGCTCCATCAACTAAACAGCTCACTAGCGAGAATGAGATACTCAAACATGATGGTGCAGGCCATATAGCTCTAGATGAGGTTAAACCTCCATCTAGTAACGCTCATCCACCGTCAGCACCTCTTAATCAGTGCTTACCAGGATTGGACAGTCAACGAGCTCCATTTTCGCCTCAAAATCAAACTGATTCCAAATCTCCTTTTTCATCTCCCGCTTGTCTGCAAGTTCATGTTCGTCCCAGCCCACCTTCTCCTATGGAAGGCCATTCTGGTAGCAACTCCACGGGTAGTCTTCCCGTTATCAATAGTTCCATGGGCTGTCCGTCTGCGCAAGCAGCGAAATCGGAGCAAGCAATGATTGCACTTGGTGACCACACAGAACGCGAGCTAAGCTTCCGAGATCCGTCAGACCTGCTGGCGCAGGTGGATGGCGAAAGTGGCTCTCATACTGCAGAGACACTTGCTCCAAATCTTTCCTCTCATCATTATGGCCCAGGCAAACAACATGACGCTTCGTCTCGAGTGGCTAGGGCCGGAATGTACCTGCCGGCGACTTCAACATATGGTAGTCAAGGACTTTTCCAGACGCAAGATGACATTGTCCCCCACCAACCTCCATACGACTCGCCTAGACATACCCCTTCACCTTCACGATCGCCAAAGCGATCACCCTCTCCGGGCAAGGCTGCATAGCTCCTTCTCTATCGTCTATGATTGTGTGACTGTCTTAACTTTAAAGGATCGACTGTAGCTTTCACGACCTTGTAGCGACTTGAATGTTTTAATATTACAAGATGCAGCGATTGCCCTTATGTGGATTTAGCTACGGAGTCTAGCGCTGACCCTAAAGTTGTAATGAGTGACACAGGTGACGCCCAGAAATCACCAATCTTTAGTTTCAACCATGTCCTCCTCCAAAGCCACCGGTGCCCCAGCAAAAAACCTCCTCATTAAACGTCTTTCAGAAAAGGCCAGACTTCCCACTCGTGGCTCATCACTTTCAGCTGGCTACGACCTCTACAGGTTAGTCGCGTTCTTCCGCCCGCGTAGGCGCGTCTCGACGCGTTTTCTCGTGTTTAATTCGTGTTTAACACCAATAGTGCCGAGAATAAGGTCATTCCTGCAAAAGGAAAGGCTATGGTCGACACACAGATTTCCCTCGCCGTCCCAGCAGGGACATATGGGCGTGTTGCCCCGAGAAGTGGCTTGGGTATGTCCCCCATTTTACATACCAGACGCGTTTTCACTTCAAGTACTATCATCGCTCAAATTCTATCGTTCAGCGTCCAAATTCATGATTGACACTGGGGCTGGCGTCGTTGATGCAGACTATCGAGGGGTCATCTTTGTTCTGCTCTTCAATCACTCCGATACAGACTTTCAAGGTTCGTCTGCTAGATACTACGTTAACTATCGAGCGATTTAATTAGACCTGTGGTTCAGTCGCGGAAGGAGACCGTATCGCACAATTGATCTTGGAGAAAATCGAGACACCCGAAGTTGTAGAAGTTAACGTATGTTTGCTATCATCTGTGAGATTGTTTTAGCTCAATCTTGTCTTATAGGACCTAGAGGCTACTCTGCGGGGTGCAAACGGATTTGGCTCTACTGGTGGCCATGTCGGTCTTTAGAACTGGAGCATACTTCAAGAAAAATTATGCTGTATTTTATAGATTTTTGCTTTCAAGAGAAATTAGGAAGAGATTGAGGTTGGTGACAAGCATGGTGCCGTCGAAATCCTCCCCGGCCGCCGTGTTAAAAACCTATTTTTTTCCCATTACATAAAGATAGTGACCCACTGTGACGTATCTCAAGTCTCGTGCTGATGTCTCTAGCAATTGCCCGAGCTTGCCAGTCTGTAGCTCGACGACATTTGCGACCCTTCCAGGGTGATATCATCAAGAGTATCTTTTGTCGTCGATATGCTACACCAACTTCGCCCGTTGGGATTGGAACTCTTATTAAACCGCCAATACATGGCCAGCCACTTGCTGAGACTCACGCATATCTTATTGCGCCACAGGAGCTTACACCGGGCATTCCGAAAACAGAATACGAGGAGAGGCGGACACGACTGATGGACAGCCTCCCAGAAGGGAGCTTAGTGGTGTGTATGGCACCAAAGGAGGTCAGAGATGCAGCTTCATGTGCTCGTATATTCTAGGTTTGCTTGGGCGGTAATATCAAATACATGAGCCAAGGTACGTCCTCCTAATCTTTTTGATGCTTACCCCAGTGACCGAAGAGCTCATTTCTAGGGATCTTGTATGTTGTTTATTGTCTATGAAAAGATGGATATAATCAGGAGCCCCCCCCAGTTACAAGTTTCGCCAATCGTCAGACTTCTGGTATTTAACTGGATTTCAGGAACCTGATGCTGCTCTTATACTTGGTCTGTGCTGAACACCGGACTCATGGCCCTACACCTCACGTAAGCTCCTGCAGAAAAGACAACGATGGCATCAGGACGTCCGTACAAGATGACACTGTTCTGCGGCGGCAAGAATTCCCATCGTGAAAAATGGGATGGCGCCAGGTTGTTTTCTTTTCTGATCACCGTCGAGTCCTTGTCAATTGACCTCATAGTTTGTGCCCTGGTCAAACAAATTGAAGAACCGACTTCAACGATGTAGTTTCCATTTTTCGTGCTGATGAGGCCAGCATTCCTTGCCATTCTCTGATTATTGTAGCATTCCTGACATACCAACGTCTGATAGGCTCATGATACATCCCATTTCTATTCGCATCTGAAAGGTATTCTTCCACTGTATCGTCATTACTATCTCTCCCCATCGCCTTCTGCATATTCGCGAAGGAAACGACGGAGTCGTTCTCTTATCGATTACATCTCACCCTCCATTTCTGGTGCATCCTTGGGACTGCAGGAAGCCTATGATACCCTTGTAGACGGACTTTCCCATGACAAAGTTAGAGGCCTGGGACGTGAAATAGGACGATTTCGCGTTCTTAAGAGCGTGCACGAACAGGCGGTGATGCGTAAAGCCGCTGATCTCAGTGGACACGCTCACACTAAGGTACTATCCTAGTTTTCATACCACATCTTACAGTATTTTATGGGTTATGCAGACGATGCGTTTTGCAAATATGCGCTCTAATCTGCCGGAAGCTTCTCTGGCAGCACACTTTGAGTACCTATGTGCGCTAGGCGGCGCTGAACATATGGCTTATGTTCCAGTGGTTGCATCCGGGTTGGTGTTTATCTTGATATTTTATTATACAACCTCTAATGAAACCATTTCAGGGCAAATGCTCTGATAATCCATTATACATCTAATGATAATTTAATTGAGGATGGCGACCTTGTCTTGATCGATGCCGGTTGTGAATTTAAGTAAGTATTCTTTCCACACCTTATCCAAACCATGTGATTGACGCCAGACATCAAGTGGCTATGCCTCAGATATCAGTTCGTGTCTGAAAGCACGATGAAACGTGATCACTAATATCACATACAGCCCGCACATACCCTACCTTTCCTTCTGGTAGATTCACACCCCCACAGGCGGAGCTTTACACCGCTATCCTCAATACGCTCAAGCACTGCACTTCTCTTTGTGCCGAGTCGAACGGGCTCAGCCTTTACGACCTCCACGCTGAGTCTTGCCGTGTCCTCACCAAGGAGCTCAATCGCATTGGATTTAACCTCCGCGAACATTCTGCCAGCGCTGGTAATAGCGAGGTGGAAAGGGTACTCTATCCTCATTTCCTGAGCCACTCAGTGGGCATAGGTGTGTCATTGTCTCTAGGTTATGGGGCCGTGCTGAACTGATGTTATAGACCTGCACGAATCATTCATGGATCGGTCAAGCCCGTATGTGCCAATTTAGCCTCTTAACACATATCACCATTAAGCCTATCCTTCCTTACCTGTAGAATCCAAAGTGGAATGGTCATCACAGTTGAACCAGGTCCAATGGAATTTTTATATGTTATCTTTTAACTTCACTTACCTCGTCTTTCATAGGGGTCTACGTCCCACCGTCTCCTTCCTTTCCTAAGCATTTTCACAATATTGGGATCCGAATAGAAGTAAGCAGACCATTGATATGGTTGTCAAATTCGCACTAAATTTGACTTTCAGGATGAGGTTTTGGTGCAGAAGGATCACGCTGTGGTCTTAAGTGTTAATGCGCCCAAAGAAGTAAACCAAATAGTACACTCAAGGTTGCCACTTGCTTATCTGTCTTATGCAGATCGATGATGTCGAAGGCGCATGTCAAGGCGCACTTGGCTTGACACCATATTAAAGTAAAACATAAGGCATATATTCTTCAGATAATGAGAAGTAGCTATTGTTAAGACAAGACTGAAGACGTGCAGGACTAGTCGGTCACTCCCGTCGTTTCGTCGATCGTGACATCCATATGACGCAACTGATCTTTTCTCAGCCACTTGTCTTCTGGTATGAACCACCAACCGATCACAGCAAAGATGCTGACAGATCCGAATATGACACATGCCTATGCGAACCGTTAGTGTTATTAACGATTAGAACTATTACTATAGACTTGACTGACAAAATTGAATGTCGTGGACGTCACCGGGAATACGAATGGAGATAGCATAACCTTGGTGGAAACTTAAGACACTTATGGCAGGGAGGGAGCAGTACAGATCTCTCACCGCAAGTACTAATCCATTAAACAATGCAGCAGCAAGGTAAAATGGCTTTCGAAATTTGCCCAACTTGAAGTGGGTGGACTTGAACGAATTCGGTGTCATAGTCAACCGCAACACTGCGATAAGTCCATAGGCGGCGATAGTGGGGACCGCACCGGCGGAGACGAGCGACGTGAATGCCACCTGGCTGGGCAAAATGGTGCACAACAAGATAGCGCCGAAAACAAACATGACGGTCACTGCATTTCTAGGTTGGCCGTCACTGTTGACTTGACCGACCCATTTGGATCCAGGCAGAACACCGTCGCGAGCCACCGCAAAAATAAGGCGTGAGGCAGCAACTACCGCAATGCTGGTGTTCTGCAATCATCCGTAAGCACACATGAATGGGTGTAAAAATTGTGGTGAGCTGTCACGTACTAAAACGAGTCCGATAATGGCTAATATGGTCATAAAAACAGCGCCTCCGCGACCGAGGGCGACAGCATAGATTTGGACGAAGGGCTGTGGAGCATTCAAGGCGAAAAGTGTCTGGAAATCTGGGGTACAGAACAAGAACAATATTGCCGTTATAAAGCCAAGAACACCCGTGGCGACAGCACCGCTGAAGATTCCGCGTGCGGCGACGACACTAGAGCTCGGATGTTAAGAATAGCGTTGCTCTGGTTTAGCAGATTATTTTACCTCGCATTCCTCGTCTCTTCAGCAATATGTCCTGAGGCATCGAACCCAGTAAGAGTACCCGCAGTGAAAAGACTAGAATATCAAGTCAACGAATCGAAGAGTTGCTTGTACATGTATACATACAATGACAAGATCCAATTCCAGGCAGGCGGAGCACCCGTCCCATTATCTGCAAAGCAATAAATATCCGGAAGGTAAGATATACAGCGGAACCTACAGGTGGAAGTAAACACATCTTTGGCTGAGCGGAAACCGTAAGTCTTTGAAACACCGATGGGAAGCCAGATCATGCAGAGGAAAAAGTCTAGCATGATGAGCCCAATTGTGAATCGAAAGATGCGGGAATACCATTTAGCTAAATCGAGGAGAGGTTAGACGAGTATTAGACATGCATAGTCTACATACGGGGCACGTAATTCACAGCGATACCAATGACGAAAAAAGCCTCGGAAACAACCCAGACGACAGCGCGCCATTTTATGTTGTTGTTATCGATCCCACCAGGGAAGTCAACTCCGTAGACAGCCAGGATCGAGACCAGATAGTTGGCTGTCGTCTGAAAAAAAAAATCCATAGTGTAGTTGAAAAACGCGGAATGGGAAGCGACATCTGGTACCTGTGAATTGCTAGCAGCAAACGTCATCCATGCCGTACAGGCCCACCAGGCGACCATAAAGCCAAAAAATCTAGCATATTTTGGACCAGCACTCTCTGCCGCCCAGATATATATGGAGCCACTAAGTGGAAGCGCCGAACAGATCTCAGCCAGCACCGCAGCCGTAATCCACATGAACACCAGGGTAATCAGATAGGAAGACCTTGAGTGGAAGCGCCATTGTCAAAGTTGCGATGCAAAGTCGCAGTACTTACCAAAGTGCTGCGGGACCACCAGCTTCGATTCCGAGAAAAAAGGCCGACCTTGAGTGTAGATAGTTAGATGCAGTACATATATCTTGAACCGCGCATGTATACCTTACACCGCCGATGAAATTGAGAGCACAAAAGCTTGCGGCAAAACTCTCGATTTGGTCCCACGTACGATGCAATGTCTAAAAAAAGAAGTATCATGCAGTGTACATAAAAGACGAAAGAAGAAATGTCATACTTGCTTATATCCGAGCTTTTGCTAAGGAAAATGAAATCAAACAGGTCAGCATAATGCAAGAACCCCTCGCAAGGGGTGTTAAAAAAAAAAAAGGCAACACTGGGGCTTTCCCTACGCAGTATGAGCTGATCAGGGTAATGGCGGTGTGATCTCAACCCAGAATGGTCGGCCAACGTCTACAACACCAAGTTTTAACCCCCCTGATGCACAGGGACATGTTCAACTGGCAGAAAAACGCTAGCTTCTCAAGCTGGATACCCGCAGCCAATTCCAGTGTACGCTAGAAAGACTTTACCAGCTGTGTGCTATCGCTCGAGCTTCAACTCGCGTAGAGATAACCACCTCGGCATGTGCCTGCAATCACCAACCAACTGTAGTTCATCTTCATCCATAGAGGAAACGACTTCGTTATCGTCTTTGGAGGAGTGTGTGGACATCTTGCAATGGTGGTGGGAGTCAAGAAGTTTCAAACGGAGTCGAAACCCTAGATCCTTGTTGGGACCAAAAATACCTGTTGCGTGTGAGCACGTGGTGTGCGCATCTCCTGAACTACGAGCTATAGATTGAGCCGTGACTAGGACTGTATGTTAGGCGTTTAGCAAAAACATTTTCCCACTTCCCGAGTACTTTCCACTGTTCTGACCCTGCCAGGTTGTAACCTCTGCTTTCGCTACTACTACTCGGCGATTTGTAAAACAAGTACTACCCTATATTTTCCGTGTCCTCTCCTGCGCGAATGCTCCTATTTCCTAACAGTATCTAAATGTTTATTCAAAGCTTTGAATCTCCGTTTTTCACTAAGAAACGTCAAGTCAGAAGGAAATTCATAATGGTCCTTTCCCCCAACATCGTGGCGAACACTATACTCCATATCAGAAAGGTTATTTTGTTTTGGCATTGAACGACAGCTATTGCGATCGATTTGGAGCTATCGGAAAACCTAGTTAAGCTATAGTCGAAGTCGAATATTTAAAAATCACCCCGTACCAGTTTTCTGTGACTAGATCCACAAATTGCTATTAGTGATTATCTGCACGTGTGGTGCACTAGAGGGTCTAACCAGCATCCACACGGTATCGGCTGGCTACAAGAAAAACATTTTTATGCTCAAAGCACAGGGAACATTGAATCTAACATACACGAATGTATGAACATGTGAAGGAAATAGGTCCCAGGAAAACATATTTGTGCGGAGTAGAAGAAAAAGCTTGAGGTAGGTAGTGATTAAACTCCTCAGTGTGTGTCAAACACTCTATATTTGAGAATACTACCTAGTGATTAAACTACAGAGTTTTTCAGCTACTAGAAGTACATATATTTTAAATTTGGCTCACCTCCTCAGAGTGTGTCAAACACTGAGAAGGAGTACGTGGGTGTGTCTCACCGGCATATATACTCGTCGCGGCCTTTTGGCGCCCAGAGCGTCGGGCGGCCAAACTACCGGCTCCGACCCAAATTCTGGGACGCTCGCGTAGACTCGACGCGGAAGCAAATAGTAAAGGGGCCGCGTCGAGTAATAGCACAAGAAATAGAAGTACAGACCAGGGAAAATCACTAGAAATACAGAAAAAATTCTGAAAAATATGATAGATGAGTTTAGCTCCTTTTTATCGAAAAACATAAAGGAAATGAGATTTAAATATATTTGGCTTGCCATGAGGGTGTGCTATCCATGCACCCAACAACATGAACCTTAGAATCAAAGTAAGCTTCTAATCGATCCTTGTCGAGAGCCACATTTGGTGACCACGATCTTTTTTGATTCTATCCCGAGGCTGGGTTGCTCGAGGGGGATACTATGTTCAAGCCTGACTTGTTTAACTATTCTCTTGTTCGTTGACTGTCACTTACCGCCGGATCCGTCCATCTCCTTGTCTCCGGAGAACACACTTGCAACAAATCACACTGGTCTTCCGTCTTCCCCAGGTAAATGCCATAAATAATGTAAACACCACGCTGACATATCTGTGTAAATAAGCTAGTGGGCATATATAGGCAATATATTAGTCTGTGAGGGGTCCAAACTCCTTGATTTGAAAGTATCAAGATAGTGAGGAATGTTGAGTGTCAAGACATGTAAACCGCAATAGATCTCATTCTACAAACCAACTAAAGATTATGTCTCAGCTCTGATCAGGAAGCTGAGATATAGAAATAGCAGGTCAGAAGTGAGTCTGAGGTACTCATTGTATATACAGTGGGTAGTTATAGTGATAGTCTGTTGTATATGTAGTGCAAATGGTTCCAGGGGGGGAAAGTTGTAGTAACACACTCAGTTAACACAGATGGGTGAATTGTTAGTTTAGTACCTGTAGTAAGTAACACACTACAAGGAGCAGTGAGTCAACCAAAGTAAGGTGATGGGTAATATACCTCAGCCGACACTGATACAGAATATAAGCAAATTGGAGTAAATAGAAGTAACCGTCCGCCGGGAGCCGCCCCAGTTCTCGTTTGAACTGCAAATCACGAAATATGATAGTTGAAGTTTTAATTTTATTTCAAGCAGTCCAATTTGTAGCATGATTGGCTACAACTATTGATACAAAACAAAGCAAAACATTTGACAGTAAAAGGTTAGTAAAATTTTGGCCAAAGGCAAGTTATTCTTTCCAGCTGGACAGTGAGGCAAATGGAATTGTGGGATGCAAAGACAGCTTACTTTTTTCTTGGTAATTGCCAGGAGATGTTGTTTGGACTGCCCCTCACTCCTCAGGGGTGAAACAGAATTCCTGACATGACCATCAGAGTTCTGATTTCACCTATGAGGAATGAGAGGCATCACAAAAAAATCTACTAGCATTTACCAAGAAAAAAGTAAGCATGGTGTAACTCTTGGTTGCAATTTCTTCACAGCAACATTTAAATCAGATGTTTTGGTCATGACAATTGATGGTGTTGGAACCAAAGTATGAGATATGACACATCTTAGAGTAAACAAAGATGAGGAGAGATGATAGTTCTAAGTAAATAGAAAGTTGACACAAGCAGCAATCTATTACAGTGTTCTCCATCAAAACTCAGCCAGCTTTACAAAACTTCAGCCAGAAAGGAGCACTGTCATTCCGGTTCAATTATCATTCCATGCATGCAACAACAATGGTCAGTACATTGGTATGTGAAGTCAAAGTCACAACCAATCAACAAGCCAACTTCCTTGAAAACCAACACATATACCATCTTGTTATGCTTGCTGTGAGAGGCAGGTCAGATTGTATCCATCAACAAATCCATTCTATGGCATGATAAGACAATGTAGATTTACAAGGAAAAAAAGAAAATCCTATATGCATAATCTGGATCATTCTGACAGAAGTGTGTGCCAATAGAAACTTGCAATGGGTTTTGTAAGAATATACTGAGCCTGTGACATGATGTCTGGGTGCATGAAGGGGGAGGCCTTGTATTGTGGAGATTGTTCAAGTGCTACCGCTTTTGCAACAGAGACATATTGAACACTAAACAACAACATTAAGTATGCATGGAGTCTGGACCCTGTTGTAGACATAAGTTACATTTGACACAATATCAGAGTAAACTACTGTTGGAAAAGTATGAGCAGCATTGATGACTGCATAATGTTACTTACAGTTGCTTAGTAATATCATCTGTTTACAAAGAGCAATCACACCCACTCAAGCTAAACAGCATTCTGGCACACAGTTCCTGTTCAGCACCACTCAGTTTTTCAACATCATGGGTTGCCTCCATTGACCACTGCAGGTGCTGATAGTTTACTTGCATTATCTATGTTTCTTCAGCTCTTCTGCTGAATTTACAGTGTCGCAGGCGCTTACTTCCAATGAAACCACAGTCCATAGTCATGTGAAAAATACAGTCACGTGATGCATTAGTACCTTTAGTCGACCGACACATTTTGACTTGAGCCAGTATGTCCGACTTGAATGCTGTAAACGAGTCGTTTCGTGAAGAGTGGATTACGGGACCGGGGGACCATCCCTTCTACACTCGTTTATTCATTTCGCCCAATCGTCCTCGTGCAGCTGTCCTGTTTCTTCATGGATTCCTAGAACACGGTCAATTAACCACAACCCCCCCCTTAAGAGTTCCGTTCGACTAATTTTTTGCATCCATAGTTGGAAGATATGAAACGGTGTTTCCAACTTGGGCTGCTAAAGACATTGCTGTATTTGCATTCGACCAGCGAGGCTTCGGAAGAACATGGTCTCCCAGTGGCGATGGAGCCACAAAAGCTAAATTTGGCGAGACCAGCGGTGCCGACCAAATTCGAGACATCGAGTTCTTTCTCAAGGAACTGGCGTGCAAATTTCCAGACACACCTATCTTTCTCATGGGCTTTTCGATTGTACGTCGTAATTTGAGTCAAACCGATTTGAGTTTACAAAGAGAAGCGCAGGGTGGAGCAAGAGCGTTACACTTTGTCACTCGTACAAGTCAACCCCCCGCTCCTGAGACTCTGAAGCTTCTTTCGGGCGTAATTGCATACTCACCTCATCTACTTCCAACGTATCAGAAGTGGATAGGTACTGTTTTTGCGATAATAGCCAAAATCATCCCCGCAAACACCACTTTCCACATTATTGCTAAAGCCGAGGCACGTGCTCTATCCACCTGTAAGACATTCCTCACCTACCCATAAGTGCAGGACCTTTCGCAAAATGCTGTGACGAATAGGGAATGGGAGCAGGACACACTGATTCAGACCAAAGGGACGATCCGAGCAATAAATGACCTGGTCCAGGACGTAAGTTGGCTCCTGTTTTTTTTCACGCCAAAGTGACCTTGAGACAGGGAGAAGAGCTTGTTGTCAAAGGATATAATCACTGGCCTGAGGCCCTTCCAGTGAGCTCGACGTAATCTTGAAATCCTAAGCTGATCCACGGAATAAAGGTCCTCTTCCTCCATGGGTCTGATGATCCTGTACGTCGCTTCGTCATAGTAAGTGGCATGCACCGGAACTAATGAAGACAACAATAGAAAGCTTCTCCTGCAGCCACAAGGCTCTTACATGACAGTATTTCCGCCACAGACAAGACATATGCTCCCTTTCCTGTCAGTGCTTCCGATTTTCCCGTTTCTCATGGACTCATTTTTTATTCTAGAAAGCCTACCATGAACTACACAATGATGCTAGAGATGCATTTAATGATACCTGTATCTCATGGATTGAGCACCACCTTGATCAAACTGGACATTCCAATTAATACCTCTAATTTTGACTGTCCAAGTTATTCCCAATTTTATAGCTTATCAATGTCCAGAAATAACGTGCACAAGGTAGTAAACAGGGAACACGTTAAAGGAAACACGATAAGGTTTAGAGATTGGAATAGCTGAATCTCCAAAGTAAGTCGATACCATGCTGAAGGCTGTTGTCACACCCGACCTCTGGTGCCGGTCTTGTGATGCTTTTGGCATCATGAAGCATGTCTACAGCTCTCGGGCATGCTTCTTCCCTTCTGGAGTGCGCAACTTATGATGGCATTGGTTGCGTATTGATTAATGACCCTTTCCAATTTTCAACATGTCACATTATGGGGTGTTTCTACTAGAACTCTTACCCCCTGCTCATGACCAATCACTCACTTCTGACCGAATGCTGGTACATGCTATGAAACAAGGCTCTGCGGTGGGGAAAGCGCAGGCTCGCCAGTAGCAGTCACGTAGCAGGCAGACAGCCCTCCATCTACGACAAAATCGGAACCCTGGAGAAATATAAACGTCAAGGTTCATATGAATGTGACTGAGAACAATAGAGACGTGGTTGTGTATGTTTGGAGGGGTCAGGGAGTTGGTGCACGAAGAGACGTACTGTAATGTAGCTGCTGTCATCGCTGGCCACTGCAAAAAGACGTTCGTCAATATTTTCAAAGTTCAGAAGTGTATAGTAGAATCGCATGGCATGTTGACGCTTTTATCCTAAAGGAAGAAAAAAAGGCGTGACGACACTCACAAAACAGAGCTGCTCGAGCTAGCTCGATAGGCTCTCCGAAACGGCCCATGGGAAGATGGACGAGACGGCGTTCCCGTTTCTCAGGCGTATCAAGGAAATCCATAAGGAGTGCTAGAAGGGTGTCATAAGCACGGAGAAAATATAAGCAATACGAAGGCCTGGCACATACGTGTTCTAAGAGGTCCCCTGAAAGTGAGCGGGAAAAATTTGTATAAGATAATGGTGGTGTGAACTCGATAGAATAACATAAGACAAACGGGCAGAGGGCGTTGACTCGGATACCTTCTTTGGCGTGGACCATGGCGAGTTCACGTGACATGGCCAATACGCCACCTTTGGAGGCAGTATCTAGGTGTATTGTTAGAACGGGCTTCAGACGCAGGTGGTATCTAGAAAAACGGACAGGCCAACTGAGGCGTCGCGGCTCCCATAAGTGCTACGAAACTTGCAGTATTAATGATGCTACCACCCTTGTTGAGACCCTTGTCGGGTTCTACTGGATTATTGCGCATAGCAATTATAGCATGCTTACATCCCCACCAGACACCCTTCAGATTGATCAACAAAGTAAGATCCCAAATGCCTTCTTCCGTGTCGAGCGCTGTGGAATCGCGTGGATGCATGATTCCTGAGAAAATGGGAGAGTTATATTCTAAACGGCTATGAGACTCATGAAACTTACCTGCGTTGTTAAACTACATGCAATTCATATAGTTATCCATCACACACCCATGTAGTTCTTCAGCGATGCTTACCATGACATCCAGCCTCCCGAACTTCTCCACGGTAACATCTACCAGTCGCTTGATGTCATCTTCTTTTCCGACATCAGTCTTTATGACGAGAGTCTTGGCATTAGGATATAGCCTTGCGATGTGCGACGCGGTATGCTCCGCGGTTTGAAGGTTGATATCAGCCAACACAACATTGGCACCTTCAGAAGCAAACAATATAGACGATTCGAGGCCAATACCACTGAAATCAGGAGAACGACGGTGAGATTAGTGCATGTCACGAATTAGCAAGTTTACGCACGATCCTGCTCCGGTGATGATAGCTACCTATAACCAATGATCGCGATAACAAAGTAGTTATATATGCAGGGAGATATGAAATCATTCGGTATCTTACCTTGTGCTGAAGACGTGGGGACATGGTGGAAGTGATAAGCCAATAAGCGAAGGAAGACAACTGCAAGGAGGTCACCTGACCAGGAAGCGACCCTGTCACGCCACCCACAATGGACCCAGCTGGGTCCAGTAAGCTCATTTGCACTCAGCCTTCTATGAAATTACAGTAATCTCGTCAAATCACTGTGAAATGTAACTCTCATAGATAAGGAATACAAGGAAAATGCTGACCTTGGTGAATATCCAACATAGCAGATTGCTTTGAGACCATGGGACTGGTAGCTTAGTGGTTAAAGCACAAGTCTGGAATACTGGAGGTCCTGGATTCGATTCCCAGCCAGTTCATTATCTTCAACACCACCAAGGAAAGATCCATAGATATGGAAATATCAATTTCCAACAATAAGCACCTTTGTGATTGTAGAACCATGATCAACAAAGACATGTTAGTTGGGATGTGTTGGAATATACAAGGAAAATCCTAACCTTGGTGAATATCCTAGCAAATTGATTTGAGACAATGGGACTGATGGCTTAGTGGTTAAAGCACCAAACTGGTATACTGGGGGTTCTGGGTTCAATTCCCAGCCAGTTTATTATTTTCAATACCCCCAAGGGGGGAAGATCCATAGATAAGGAAATATCAATTTCCTACAGGATGTATATCCAATTCAACCAACCAAAGTATACCTCAGCAGCCTGAGTGCATGATCAACCCTGTTTGAAATCTATTAAGATCGGAGGACGGGTTAGAGAGCTTGACAGTAAGTACAAGAAGGAAGAAGAGATTGCAAGAGGAAAAGAACCCATTGGAACTCACTATATAGCCAAAATTCGCTTTGAATCGTTAGAGTTGAGGAGGGTGGAGCTACTGGCCTGCATAGTGGAGAGGTATGGACAGGTGTGTCCATGGTAGGCTGAAGTGGTAATGAAAAGCATGTAGATTGGATGACGCAACCTATAAGAACGTAGAGCTGCTGAATTCTGTCTTATGAGAATACTGAACTTAACTTATTGTCGCTGTAGAGAACGACGAAGCAGATCAATACAATTTGGCGCTGGTTATGTGAAGATGGAGCGGAAGAAGTGGCCGCCAGCATACAATGTGTACTTGGAGGGCCTGCAGATAATTAACGTAATGATACATTTTTCGCAATCTTGAGTCGATTGGCGTTGTAAGTGATGAGTGACGCCAACGGTTAAAACTTCCAATGGCTGGATTATCTCACGCACTTGGCGCCCAGAGAACCAAGGACTTCTTGGCGTACCGAGTTCCAGGAGCCTGCCCAAGCCAGGTACGTGGCTTCGGGTTTGTTCTCTATGATTTATCCATGTCTGACACAATATATATCGATATTCTCTGTAGAAAATTCAGTATAGCTACCGTTGTTGTAGTTTGGAGAGAGAAGTAAGATAAAAAGGCTAAGTCTGGATGTAGAGGTGTTTTTTCTAATGTATTGTAAGCAGCTAAAAGGTACGCAAAGCGACATTTTGTTATTTTTGAATCACTATTTTCATAACTTGGAATCCCCTTGAAGAAATATAATGCATACTCCCGCCACTGAGAGATCCACAAGTGTACTGACTCTATCAAGACCGGTTAACTCCACAAATCGAGTGACCGGAACATCTGAAACCATTAGAACGTTTATCCTTGGCTTTCGACTGGGAAATAAGTGCTCTCTGAATAATCTTCTTTTTTTCCACTTTGTCAATGCTGGGTATATATGAAGGTTTTTCAATAAGTTGTACGAGCTATCTTCGTGGGGCCCTACTCTATAGACCATCTCTCTATCAATCCCATCAATAATAGAATCATTCCCAAGAAACGTTGTCAATGATATGTCGGGTGGGTCCCGTCCACCATAATACTCTTCTTGTAAGTTTTCCTTCTCGTATACCAACTAATACTAGGCCCAACTTCTATATAGACTGCTTGCCAATATGATCGCGTGCTGCCAATTTACTGAGTGTCGGTGGTAACGGATGTAAAATGTATTGTGTAGATTATTGGAGAGAAAATAGACTGAGAAATAATTTCTAGGCTGCAATAGTCTTCTTTTTTGTATGAGAGGCTGAGAATGACACGATGTTGCTGCGATGACGTAATGCAGCCATCACTCCGCAAAATCATTAATGTCCCACCTCAACGTGGTATAGCTTCTTCCTCTGCCTGGTGGGTCCTACCAGATTCAGCGTCTCCCATCTTATTGGATAAGCACCCATTCCTATTTCAGAACTTGAAAACATGGGATCAACACCAGAGCGTGATTCGGAGATCGTACCCTACTTCAAGACAGTAAAGGTCAGTTCGTATGAAGACAAATTTTCTGTTTTCATAATTACCCTACATTGGTTTGTAGTCCTTTGCAGATGTGCCGGTGAACGATGCAGGGGTGGATACTGTTGCGTTCCTGAATGCATCTGATGGACTTGTCTCTATGTTTGGCAAGTGTGCACCGATTCAAGAATTCCAGCACTAACTTTGCTAAATATCGTGATTTTTTTACATGTTACTACTACAGATCTTCTTGGATCTGGTGTATTCTCGTTCGTTCAAGCTGATTTGAGGAAAAACATACACGTCCGCTGGTCTCCGCTCGCTAAACTCTGTTGAGCTTAATCTTCGTCTAACTGGAACAGGGAGTCAGAGAGCGATACCTCCAGTCTTCGTTAAATTCCTCCACTTTAGAAAGCCTTGTAAAACAAGAAGCCATGGACAACCACCAACATGCGACCGGATGTCTTCTGCGGCTGCTAAGGTATAAAGTTCTAGACTTACCGTGATTCGAGCCACTAGTAGAAGCATTGATTCTAATTTCAATTATAATCAGAGGTCTCACATTCACACGCGCGGCACTACAAAATTCTCGGGACAATAAAGGAGAGGAGCTCTCCGCCTCTTTCAAACGCGCTTATGATGCTACCTTACGGCACCACCATAACTTCGCTGTACGCACAGTCGTGGGGGTATGTCCCATCAACAATGCAACAGTGAGCCTGGGTATAACTCTCACATGGTGCGGTGACAGGTTGCTATCAAAACATGTCCCCGACGACATGTCTTCTACACCCGGATCGCACAGGGCGGGTCACAGGAAGCATTAGACATAGAGCTAGAAAAGTGGCTAGTTGCTCTCAGTGAGCTATTGAGTCACTTGGTGAATTTCTACGAGACCGGACAGTACGGACGGGTATGAATCATCATCGACGGTTGTCTGCTGCCTAGTCCCTGAAGAGATGGAATTCTTTCCAAAATTTGCATCCAATGCGTTAGGTTAGTCACATACTTAATTCGACGCAATTGTCGCATTCTCACCTCCCGAGGTTATAATGAGTCATTGGAGTGGTATGCAGTGTATATAGTAGATCTGCCTGGAGCTTCCGCCGATGCCTATAGATGAAATGAGCTTCAACGGTCGTGATAGGCAATATACAATCCGTCTCCACTTTGATGAACTGGTAATCTCCTTGACCGGAACCGTACTCGTCTCCGGCAGTGACGAGAGAAAGTGATGATTGGCTTCTCCCATAACATCTTTAAGCTTGATGTTGACGCCGAGTCGGTCAAGGGGGCTCTCGACGGTAGGAACGTCGTGGGAAAAAGGCTGCGACGTTTGAAGAAGTCGATCGTATACACACCCAGTAAGGTGGATGTGAAGTCATACTGGAAGCTGTGTCAAACAAATACATGACAGGAAACGGTTAACAAACGTACGTTAACTCTAAAAGAAGCAATTAAAGTCCGAGTGTACCTAGACCTAGAATCCTCGTTTGAGGAGCAAGTGCACGAAATCACTGATACTGCAGAACTTCCAGTGTTACAAACACGATGATGGAAAGAGCTAAAGGGCTGCGAGACGACGAGAAACACCTCTGAAACACAATTTTGACGCCTCGTAATGTCGGTTTCTTCCTGGAGAAACGTGTAGATATCTGGCAGAATTGAACGAGAGCTACAGTGGGTAGAATACATAGAAAAGCATTGACACTGCATCACCGCGCGAGTACTGGGTGTGCATGGTGATGAAAGAGCCAAGCGCTAGTGGAAACATCTCTTCAATCAAAACTTGGTGTCCCTTGGTATCACCTGGTGGAGGGTGTGGGTATCTAGGCGAAGGAAAGAGAGTTGCAGGCATGAGCAGGTGCAAAGTACGTACAAGAAGAAGCCGTGTGTCGCGGGGAGTTCGTGGCCCGGAGGTCAACAGAAGCCTTGGCAGAATGGTCATTGAACATGACCCAGCAACGCCGCATCGATGGTTAAAGTGCTCTTGCAAAAAATGTTCGTCTCAGGATTCGAATTGATCTTGGGAAATGGTACAATTGTATGCAATACATAAGGGCGAGAAGGTCTGTCTGTACACTACTATGGATTAATTAGTGATAACAAAAATCATCAGGACTCATGCTCCTCAACATAACTTCCAGAGCTAATTCCTCGATGCTGTGGTGGAGCTTCCACTTTGTACAGAGTGGGCCGCGGTTTGCAGCAGGTCAGATACGATAACATTGAAAGCTGCAGGAGAGGCAGAGACATGTCAGGTACAATAACCAACTATGGCCACAGACTGCCTGAGGAGCAGGAGGTCACATCAATGAATGTAAAGGAATTTGGGGAGAGCCAATTCAAGGTGTCATCATCTGGGTGTCAGGTCATCGAAGACGTGAGAAATAGAAAAAAAATCCTCAGGTTAAAACGTAATGACTGACATCCGGGTCGTTGCTCTGAGAATTAGCTTCCAAACGCTATATTTTCGAGAGAATACCTGCATCACCCCAAATTGACCGAAACATTAACCGGAATTCGTTGCAGTCACCCACAAGGTCTGATATTCTAAGTGGTAGAGCCTGTTTACTTAAATGACATCTATCAGCTGGAGTTTACCCATCTGCTTTCGGGTGATAAATTTAACAACCTAGCGAATGAACTGCATTCGTCCAATGACAATCATGGTGAGTGGGATCTTGAACAAGTCCGTGTGGGAGAACAACGACGTTCATCGGTTTCTTATATCTAAGACTGTATTGCTACAAATAATTCGTGAGGTGACGATTTTGGCTCGCGGATAACCTCGGTCTACAAAACACGATCCACTCTAGATCTAGGAACTGGGGCTGCAAAGGGCAGCTTTATCGAAGCAATCAACAATGCATGAATGAAAAAACATACTGCGGGTGTTTTCAGTCACAGAAACGCCAAGGCAGAATGGCGTAAGCAGCCTCGAGTCAGGGAGGGGGGATGGGTTGGAATGCGGTATACTGAGAAGAAGAAAAAACAGGTGAATTTGGGGGAAGATCTTATGATACATTTGAGGTCTTTCACCTCTGAATGATCCCTAAAACAACCCCACAGCCCCTAAAGCGATCGTTGCTACCAAAATACACCTCGATGCCAACCTGGCGGAGGGCTGAAGCGCACTTGATGCAGCGTTCGACGGTGATATAAGATGTCGCTTCGAAGAGAGCCCCTGCGACAGAGTGAGCGGCAGGTCCGAGATGATGGCGCCGATAGCTTCTAGCTCAGCATGCCTCGTAGCTTGCGAAAGACCTCCGCATGGAGTGTGTAACGTACATTTCTGAGCTCGACAATTCTTTGCCTTTGCAATGACGGAGCCATCCCTTACAAGGACACAACCAACTGGCACTTCTTGTGATTGCTGAGCTTCCGCTGCACGGCAAAGCATAGGAAAGTTTTGTCATCAGGAAAATCCTGAGAAAAACTTGAAGTGTGGTTCAATCACTCTACAGTATTCTGATCCACAGAATCCTAGGAATGCTTACTGTTCATCTGAGGTTATTCCAAAGTTTTCCAGCGATTAGCAGAGAAAACAATGATAAAACATTGTAATTCTAAAATAAATAAAAAATAAATAAAAACCTAAGATTTGTTCCAAGTTTTCTTGATTAAGAATATCATGATACAATCCAACCACTTTTTCGAGTTTTCTTCAAAGTGTTCACAATGGGAAAACTGTCTTATACCCCTAGTGCTGCTTATACAAGTTAGTCCTCTGATGAACGGTGTGCGTTGAACGTAATACCATTTCTATAGCCAAATCTATCTAGGATAAATGAGCATCTTCAGACATTTCGGGTTTGTCTCTTTTTCGCAGTCTGCATGCGCCCGTCATCGAGGATCAATAACCGCCGTTGCTCAAAAATTCTTCTGCGACAATCAATGGAATAACTCCTGACCAAGTAGTAGCGAAAGTATCTTACACGGAAGAACAGCGGAACGGTGTCAGATTTCTCACGATTTCCTATGCACGGTGCTCTTGATGAGCAAGGGAATTATTGAAAAAAAAATGGATTTTATTATATCAATCCAGTACAGCTATATCAAGTTTGTGTGATCATTTCTGCTGATATTCTATAGAAAAATGAGCCGATTCTTGAAGGCGGCTGTGATTAACATTTGATCAATGACTCCACGGTGAAACACAGCGTTCAGCTAATGTACTCTTTCACAGGC
>QMFG01007290.1:1070-14165 GCA_003314545.1 Ramaria sp. MG151 | reverse complement strand
GAAGTGATAGGCAAAAGAGTTGTGGGATGAAAGTGATGGGAGTGTGAGAATGTTGTTTCGGACTTCGGATGACACGCTTCGGAAGGATTGCTTCGGAACGAAGATGATCTGAATGCGATGCCCAAATTGTGATCGTGACAGTAGGTAAGGTACATGTATGCTAATTAAAAGCAATAGAGATGAAAGAACAAGGGAGGTAGGAAAATTGTGAATGAAGAAAAGATTAATGGACCAGAAATACATTCTGAAACATGTTTCTGAATCACATGGCTCTTTAGGTAGAAACAACCTTGTGCTAATCCTTTGATCCTGAATGTTGGGGACACTCATACCATAGAGTATAATGGTATTGCCTGTCATTGTAAGGTTCAGGAGTATAGAATAGGCTTGGCCATTGAGTTCCTTGGAAAAGATGGGAATAGTGATGGGGATAGTGATGGGATAGTCAGGGTGCTTCTTTCCAAGAAAAGATTGTGATTGGACCTGACTATGATTGTTTTACTAAACATCAAAAGAGGGATTCAGGGAACTTGATGGGTGACAAGGTAGTTGAGTGCAAATGTCCTGATCAAGGTAATGGTGGTTTGGATTCCAAACAAAGCATTTGGAAAATAACCTTTGGAAGAATAGAGATAGTAAGAGAAGGGCCAAAATAGGATCATGACAACTTCCAGGCAGATTGGAAGGACTTGGCTTTAGCTTTGATGTTGTGCCAACTCAGTATTCCATCCTTGTATTTCAGAAGATCTCAGGTGACCAGAAAATGGGAGTGAACTAGGAAGCTCAGTGTAGGGTGAGGGAAGTAGAGAGAGAGAGAGACAAAGGGGTGTAATAGGTATATTAAGTTGATATCAGAACTGAGGAGCTATACAAGTAATTTATGGGTTCATATACTAAAGGGGGTTGGGGATCAGGTTTGGGGAGTGGGATAAGAATAAAACATATTTTAAAGTCCAACAAATGTAAGAGGGTATAGTAGCAATAGAACATAGGGCTGAACCCAGGGCTGAAACCCATTCTGAGACATTCCATCATCTTCTGGAATCCAGCTAGAAACTGACTTTGACAGATCCAAATATCATTGCTTGGAAGTGAAGTTTGGACTTTGGACTCCATACACTGGGTACACTAAACTTTTGACTTTGGAACTCAGAGGTGATAAAGGATTGGAAGTGCAGGTTAGAACCTAACTATTCACTGATGGTGTTGAGCTGTACCTTTGGAAGTGCTTGTCATATCTGAAGATTGTTAAGGGGGAGTGAAGTTTGGACTTCAGACTCCGTGCTTCAGGTATGCTGAAGTTTGGACTTTGGAACTCAGAGGTGCAGAAGAGTTTGGAGCGTCAGCTGAAAATAGGTTATTCCTTGACAGTTGGTAATAGTAGAGTTTGATTTGGTGGGGGGAATATTTATACCAAGTTGATAGAACTTGTTCTAAGTCTAATGCCCAAGCCTTCAGGCCTTCAGACCTAAAGTACACTCAACTTAGAACATTCCACTTCTATTCATTGTTGCATTTGATCTTTGCTCTTTTATTAGTTTCACAATCCTGACCTTGGTTATCTCATCTCCGATCCCCATTCCCTTAGTATATAAGACCCTCATTCATGTACACTAGACTCCAGTTCTGATTAAGATACCCTAATAAGCATACACTCCTTCTCTTAATCCCTATGCTTGTTTGCTGATATTATACCCAAACTTTGAGCAACCTTGGACCATATCCAAAATACAGGGACAGGATGCTGAGCTGGCACAGCACATAAGTTGAAGCCAAGTCCCATCAAATCTAACTGCTGAACCTTGGCCCACTTTGGCATAGGACTCCAAACCTTTGGTTGTATGAATAATTGTGTTCTATTTTGATATCTGTATCAGTTCTTAACACAAGCATAGTACTATATAAACCTCTTTCCTTTCCTGTAGACAAAATTATGTGGCTCCAGCAGGTTCTTTTGGCCTACTGTCACAGAATAGATGAATATCATGTTTTAGGTATGTAATGAGTGTGGGCTGCACCACTGAGTTTTTAGTCAGTTTGTGTGTCATGATTGCTAGTATGTTTATTGTTATTATTATGCTACTCACAATTATGTCACCAAATCCATGGTTCTGCTCTGTTTTCCTGTTTCACCATGATGCAGTATACAAATACTTTGCTACCATATTAATGCCGGAGACAACATATCAACCTATTGACCAGTGTGAATTTGGTAGCCTAGCAGCTGACATCCAGTGGCTCTCTGACATCCCTAGAACTTCCTCAATACCATCCTTGTTCATGCCACTCCAAATGCACCTACATTGGGACTCAAGCAATGCCCTAGCAGCCCCCATGACAAACATATGGCTATCCTTGGGTGGATGTGGCATACCAGCCAATGTCACATACACAGATGGGTCAACAAGAAGATGCAAGAGATCCTCCTGAATGACTGTTGTCCCAAAGCCCCTGATGGGGTAAGCCTGTGCTGGATTGTCACAAGATTCCTCACTGATGCTGTTGCCACAGACTTTGAAGATGTCTTCATTTAGCCAATGGGTTATGCATTATCAGTGAAATTATGACCATCTAAATATTGGAAATGCGGGCAACACTGGAAGGTCTTGCACACAACTTACCAAATCACACAGGACAACTTTCTGCTTATAGAGGAGGTTCAGGGAACATGATACTCTTGTATTATCTAGGCCAAACTGGTGTCTGAATTACCTGTTGCAAATTGGCTTTGCAACAAATCTCCTTACTGACCAAATTTGGTCATATATTTCTGGCTAATCCTAGTTGCTTTATGGAGGATGGGGAGACAATTTGTCATTGCATGGCTACTACCACTCTTTGTGTCAGAAACCTTAAATAACCATATGCCAAATTGATGCTTCTTTACTGATCTCCATGGTATAGTACCAGACAAAGGAGTGCATTTGGGGTGTGTCCCACTCTGGGTCATCACCACTGTTCCATGAATGGAGAGTCAGACAAAGCACCAATCTGGTTCCTGCTCTGTGTCCTCCCTTGTGTATTTTGCCAGACCCTTTTGCCATAACTCAACCAGCAGCCTGATCACAGGGGATCAACAAACTAAAGAAAAATGCTCTTCAATGAAAGTTAGACATGAAGGTTTATCTGTGGCATGTTTTCTCTATACTTATTGAGAAGTTCATCATTATTCCACATGTTGTTTCATGCCATCATGTCCATCATTGTTCTGAGTGAGAAACCAGATTCATTGTTCCACAGCTCAGCACTCACTTGAGGAATGTGTAATAAGAAAAGAAATGGAATTTTTATTATATTTATTTTATTTTGTGCTTTGTTGAAGTTTTGTTGAAGTTTCTTTGTGGTGAGTTTTAAGCGCTTGTGTACTAATCTAAGTGGAAGTATATTGAGATGCGGGGAATGCACTGATGCGGATGCAAAGTGTCAGCGCTTAAAGTTTGCATACTGTAACATGACCTTTGTGGATAGAGATAAAGTGCAAACTTAACAAAAAAATGAAATGACTTTTGAGTCTTGTAGAACCTTTGAAATGAGAGCAAACAGCCAGTGATGATTTGCTAACAGTATCATGGTTGTAGAGATATCAAGCAAGAGATTCAGAATATAAGAGACTTGTGGAGATTTTTACTGCCTTAGATTGTACCAAGAAATACAAGCATTTTTAAGGAGAAAGTGGTGTCACGATCACAATTTAGGCCATCACATTACTTTTTCTTTGAACCACAATCTCCGAATGCTTCCGAAAACCTCCTTTGTAAATCTTGAATCACTCGTGCTGCATTACTTCGCACATATTTGATTAAGTCACCCAATTCAGCTCAGGAATCACCCCATCAAGTGTTTAATGGAACAATCAATAACCAGGTCCAATGATAATCTGTTCTGGAAAAGAAGCACCCTGACTATCCCCATTACTATCCCAATCTTTTCCAATGAACTCATTGATCAAGTTATTTCTATTGTGTGGAAGCTTGCGGTGACATTCCATATCATCAGACTCTATGATATGAATGATCTAGACCCTCAGGATCATCATCCAAAGGATTTGCATATGGTCATCCCTACCTGAAGAGCTATGCAATTTGGAAACATGTTTCAAGAACTATTGTTGGTCCGTTGATGTTTTACAATTTTCCTGCCACCTTTGTTCTTTGTTTCCTATAGCCATTAATTAGTATACATGTGCCTTAGCTACTTTCCGACCCTTACGGACTCTTTCCCATTCACGCTCTCTTCCAAACAGTTCGGTATAAAAGCTAGCACATCCGCATGTATATTCCTTAGTTCAATTATTGTATGTCAACTTGATTCTTCTGCCCAAACTTGTCAACTTGTCCTAAAATCACCTTGAACAACAATCTCATATTTGAGTAAGCACTCCAATTTTACTTTTATTAGTTTAACCCACTTCAAAGAATGTGAGATTGTTGGCTGTGATCAACATGGACTGCAAAGTTCATTTGATCTATGAGATAGAATCCTTTCGGAACCCCTATCTCTTCGGAACTATGCACTTTGTTTGCAAACATTCCGAAAGCCATTCGCTTTTACTGTAGGATTTATCTTCACTTTCAAATACCATTCTATTATCATTGGAAACATTTCCGAACAGAATCACTAACACCACACTCATCTACAACTTTTATCACTGATATTTGGATTCTGACAGCTGGCTACGGTGAATCTCTTGTGGATGAATGAAAAATATCAGGGTGGTGGAGCGGTTCTGGGGTTGGAATCTACATGAGGGTTGAAATGCACAAAATTGGAACTAATAGCTATCTAAAGCACCTGAAACTGATCTGTGTGCTATGAGAACTACAAATCATGTGTGCAACAATTTTTATTTAGTGAAAAGAACAAGAAAAAAGATTGGAAAACTTCTGAAACTTCATTTCGAAGCTCTGGGTGCTTGATCCTAATGAAATGGAAGTGTTTGGCTTTGGTTGCAGATCGGTGACAATAGGGGCGAGTGGAAACAGTTAATCAATAGTTAGATTGAGTTTTGGAAGTGTTTCAGAGTTGTGTGTATGTCAATCATTGGCTAATTGAGCCCATTCGTGTCTGAACTCATGTATGCATTTGTTTGTGCTCTCATGGGCTCAGGGATGCTTTGCTGGTTTATTCTAAAAATATAAACAAAAGATTTCTAAGGCTAAAAGCCTTGAATTGAGATCAGTAATATTTTTGTGATTATTTTCTGTTTTATTCAGTTCTAAGGTGGCTCTGCTGATCTTTCGGGTAGATTACGTATGTCACAATCACAATATGGACACCTCATCTATATCATTGTCCTTCCAAACCAATCCTTCTGAATGGATCTTCCAAATTCCGAATCACCCTTGCCTCAATACTTTGCATACATTTGATCCGGTCACCCAATCCAGTTCAGGAATCACTCCATGAAGTGTTTAGTGAAACGATCAATAACCAGGTCCGATCATAATCTTTTCTGGAAGAGAAGCACCCTGAATATCCCCATCACTATCCCCATCTTTTCAAATGAACCCATTGATTGAGTCATTTCTATTGTGTGGAAGCAGGCGATTACATTCTATATTATCATATTCTATGATATGAATGTTCTAAACCCTCAGGATCACCCTCCGAAGGATTTAGGGACGGTTAGTTCTACCCGAAGAGCCATGCGATTCGGAAACATGTTTCAAGAGTTATTGATGGTCCGTTAATCTTTTTCTTCATTCACAATTTTCCTACTTGCCTTGTTCTTTGTTTTCTATGGCCTTTAATTAGTATACATGTGCCTTAGCTACTTTCCAACCATCACGGACTCATTCCCATTCACTCTTCCTTCCGAATGGTTCAGTATATAGGTAGCACATTCGCATGTATATTCCCTAGTTCAATTATTGTATGTCAACTTGATTCTTTCTACCCAAACTTACCAACTCATCCTACATTCACCTTGAAACAACAACCTCACATTTGAGTAAGCACTCCAATTCTACTTTTGTTAGTTGAACCCACTTCAAAGAATGTGAGATCATTGGCTGTGATCAACATGGACTGCAAAGCTCATTTGATTTATGAGATAGAATCCTTTTGGCACCTCTATCTCTTCGGAACTATGCATTTGTTCACACACATTCGGAAAGCCATTCGCTTTTACTGTAGGATTTATTTTCACTTTTAAATACAATTCTATTATCATTGGAAACATTTCCGAACAGAATCACTAACACCTCACTTATCCACAACTTCCATCACTGATATTTGGCTGACAATCGGGTCTTGAACGCAGTTTTCCATTCGAATTCACAACCAAACAAAAGTGTTGTGCCCCTGTGAGAGCTGGTGATTATCTTAGTAGAGTCACTTTTCGGAGCTGAAGTACACAATGGCTTGTGGCAACATTTGAAAACATTCTAATTTACTTGTGGCTTGCGCTTTAACCGAGAACTGGACAATAGAGATTTGGGCTGCTTTATTCACAGCTGCCGTTCCCAACAGTGGCTTTGTTTCTGGCATGCGCATGCATAAAAGCATGCTGTCGTCCTTCTGCCCATATCAACTTACTTGCCCTTTACACCCTGCACTCCCATCCAGCTCTATATGTGAGTAAAATCTACTCTTATTCATGCTTGGTTCACTTGCATGGCCCTCAAGCGTTAATACTTGTGACATTTTTCACGGCAGTTTGACTTTTGTCCATGTCTGCTTAATTTTCTTGTTTCACTGCGATGGAATGTGTGCAGATACTGATTTACTATCGCACAGCATGTCACAGACAATCCTTCAGCCTATCAATGAAGACCTTCCCAGCCTCCACAGCCTTGGGCTGCTGGACTACCATCACCACCACATCAGAGCACACAGGAGTCCCCAAAGGCCATCCTTGCTTGTGCCACTCAGGATGCGCCCACCTTGGGACTCAGGCGCCCCTTCAGACGCCAACCAACAGTCGCGGAGGCAGCAGCCCCTGCAAAAACAAAGCAATCAAAACTATCCTCCAGTGGATGTGACACAGAGTACCACATCCACAGTGACAGACATATAGTTTGTCGCTGCAGAGGATGTCCCTGAGACAGAGAAAGGTGCAATTCAAGGCATCATGATACCACTGCAGATATCCAGGTATAAATTCATCCAGTGCACATTCATCCATATGGCAGATGGGTCATTAAAAAGGAAGGAAAAGACCATCTGAGGCGCCGGATGCTGTTGTCCCAAACCCGCCGATGGGGGCAAGTCTGTGCTGGTTTGTCACGAGATCTCTCACTGACCCTGTTGCGACAGATTGCGCGAAAGCGCACCATGGTTACATGTATTATCCGTAAATTCTGATTGGCAAAATATACTCAATATGGACAACTGGTACAAAACTTAGATGCAAATCACACAGCCCAGCATTCTGCTAGAGCTTTGGGGAACAACATGGGTGAGGGGATACCGTTTGCTCGATAGGAGGAACCTGTACTGCGATAAGGCAATAAACTCACTTTCGACCAATGGGAGGGATGCTCCACTCATAGACATACTCAGTCTCCCTGCCCTCGGCTGCATCCTTGATCCTCAGAGCGATCCCATCTGAGAATCTTCATCTCGTATATCGACTCGTGACAAAGACCCCCGTATCTTGCCTGAACCCTGTGCAAGAATTCATGGAGGAACAGCTTGCACAAAATTTTGGTGAACAAATAAGCAACGTATAGCCACATTAGATAATAACCAAGCGCCTGAGGACTTCCAAGTTTCTTGTGAATATCCTCGATGTTTACCTCGGCAATTGCAGAACATTATCAAACCTTCCAGAAGGACTCTTTTTTTCTTAAGCACTTCGAGCATCATAATCCATCTATAGACACAGACGTCCAAGAGTCTATACTTGCCTGAATCATCGTTGTCATCCCAGGATTCTTCCTTTGGTGTTATCTGTCGTACTTAGCTTCAACGTGGCAACAAGCTCAAGACATGTCCTAATTCTCTGAACCATCCCTGCATACAATTGTCAGCCGCCCACCTTCACCAGTAGATTTTCGAGCTCATCAGATTCATCGATGAACCTTTCTTAGCTGTCTTGATAGGCAGCCTTCGGGTGTCCACTCGTCGATATTTATTTCGTGTAACTTCGTGTGCCTCCTCGCAGCTCCAATATACGTCCATACGACTGGGAAATTCTCGTAAGCTCTCATCGA
The DNA here is from genome assembly GCA_003314545.1 of Ramaria sp. MG151. Lineage (NCBI taxonomy): Eukaryota > Fungi > Basidiomycota > Agaricomycetes > Gomphales > Gomphaceae > Ramaria > Ramaria sp. MG151. Next base: position 6,009 of record QMFG01007290.1, on the reverse strand, counting down.
CTTCGTTCAGTTCCCTCCTGCGCAAAAAGCCCTCAACGGGGTGAATTGTTTATACCATCATTTCTCAGACATCTATCTCTCAAGCTACTACTGTGAATCACTCTCTCCGAGTAATGAATTTCGTCTCAATACATGAGCTCATCGAGGAGATTTGTTGTGGGTAATCAGGTTCGCCTCCGCATTCAAACTGATCTGGAGCTACGGCCCATGCGCCGCTAGAATGCGCCCTCCGCATACCACGACATCGGGAGCCAGTACCTGTATGTAGAGGACGAACCAGAGACTAAAGGGCATCGAATGCCTTGATTGACGACGGTCGTCAATGCAACTTGCACCGGTTGAAGAGAAGAGAAGACACTGGTGGAGAAACGCTTTCATCAAGGGTGCCTGTATCGCAACCTGGTGTATCCGATACATTTCCTATACTTCAGCTCCCACAGGCCTTGATACATTTCCATTCGCAATGCTGTTATCCGTATATAACAGGTGGACATGTGGGTGTTCTCGCCCGACCGTTATGGATTCCCATTCCCGCTCTTTGTCACAGGTCTTCATATGTGGATCCAATTTGCGTGTGCTGCTCTTACCAGCTCATTTTCGACCGCCAGAGAAGCCAACGATGAAGCAGTATGGGTGAGTGTAGGTGCACACTGCATGAGGCAATTTTCCAGACTCAACGGCCGATTCCGTAGGCAAAGGGTAGTTCCTACTGCTATGGCCACATGCATAGACATCGGACTATCCAACCTGTCATTGAAATGCATAACGCTGTCTTTCTACAGTACGTCTTACAGCCATATCTCTCGATTGATCGCTTATTTTCCTTGCAACGACTGTTAAACACTCCCCTAATAGCTGTTCTCATTTTCGCCATCCTCTTCCGTCTGGAAGTCTTCATTCGACTCGTTTTTGTCATATTCCTGATTCTCGTTGGCATCATCCTTATGACTGCCATCGAGAAATCATTCTTCTCTCCCCGGTTTCCTACTCGTTATCTCCGCCGGCGTGTCAGGCGGACTTAATTAGTCCCTACTCGACTCCCGTTGCGCAAAGATAGAAAGCACAGCATGGGCCTAGACGCTCCCTGGGGCACCATTTTATGGGCATCCCCCTTGACCGTCTGAGATGATTGTTGAAATGTGAGCATACGTTTTTTCGAGCAGATTTTTTAACTGGTTGGCGATTAGTCTGATGACGGGGCTCTACGATTTGATATCTGGCATATTGACATTATGCATGGTCATGAGCGAATTCTAGTGTGTTAAACGTTCTTGCACAGGATTCAGGCAAGATACGGGCGCCTCTTCGTCACGAGTCGATATACGAAATGAGGATCAAGGACAGCCGAGGGAAGTCCAGGGGATGAGGTAAGGTAAGGAGACTGAGTATGTCCATGAGTGCAGCATCGTTCCCGGGGGTCGAAAGCGAGTTTATTGCCTTAGCACAAGTTCCTACTATCGAGCAAAGGGTATCCTCTCATCCATCTTGTTCCCTAAAGCTCTAGCAGAATGTTGTTGTGTGATTTGCATCTACGTTCTGCGCACCGGTTGTCCACATTGAGTGCAATTTGGCAATCAGAATTTCATGGATATACATGTAACCACGGTGAAATGGCGACCGCTGTCCAAACGAAGTCACTTACGCAATCTGTCGCACAGGGTCAGTGAGATCTCGTGACAAGCCGGCACAGGCTTACCCCATCGGCGGCTTTTGGGACAACGGCATCCGGCACCTCAGATGGACTTTTGCTCCCTTTTTAATGACCCATCTGCCATATGGATGAATGTGCACTGGATGAATTTATACCTGGATATCTGCAGTGGTATGATGCCTTGAATTGCACCTTTCTCTGTCTCAGGGACATCCTCTGCAGCGACAAACAAGATGTCTGTCACTGTGGATGTCGCACTCTGTGTCACATCCACTGGAGGATAGTTTTGATTGCTTTGTTTTTGCAGGGGCTGCCGCCTCCGCGACTGTTGGTTGGCGTCTGAAGGGGCGCCTGAGTCCCAAGGTGGGCGCATCCTGAGTGGCACAAGCAAGGATGGCCTTTGGGGACTCCTGGGTCCTCTGATGTGGTGGTGGTGGTAGTCCAGCAGCCCAAGGCTGTGGAGGCTGGGAAGGTCTTCATTGATAGGCTGAGGGATTGTCTGTGACATGCTGTGCGATAGTAAATCAGTATCTGCACACATTCCATCGCAGTGAAACAAGAAAATTAAGCAGACATGGACAAAAGTCAAACTGCCATGAACGATGCCACAGGTATTAACACTTGAGGGCCATGCAATTGGAACAAGCATGAATAAGAGTAGATTTTTACTCACATATAGAGAGTTGGATAAAGGGCAAGTAAGTTGATATGGGCAGAACGACGACAGTGCGCTTTTATGCATGCACACGCCAGAAACAAAGCCATTATTGGGCACGGCGACTGTGAATAAATAAACCCTCTATTGTCCAGGTCTTGGTCAAAGCGCAAGCCACGAGCGAATTAGAACATTTTCAAATGTTGTTACCACAAGCCATTGTGTACTTCGGTGCCGAAAAGTGACTGCGGAGGGAATTACCAGCTCTCACAGGAAATGGGGCACAACACTTTTGTTTGGTTGTGAATTTGTTTCTAAGAACCATTCCCCCAAGTGAGCGCTGAGCTGTGGAACAATGAATCTGGTTTTGCACTCAGAACAATGGAAGATGGACATGATGGTATGAAACAACGTGTGGATTAATGATGAACTTCTTGATAAGTATAGAGAAATACTTACATATTCAAACCGCTTAACCAGAAAATGGGATGATAATGATGTCACAATAGAGCTTCCGGGGCCTTGGGAAATTGCCGCGCTGCTGCGCTAGCACTCAAAATTGTAAATAAAATGAACCAGCACACCTGTCAACACGGCACCTCAATGAATATTCCTATTTTCCTCTCCTACATCATAATATGACAAAAACTGAAAACTGAAAAAATTTTAATGGACCAATAACTAGTAATAATTTGACAATATCAGCTTGTTTTGTCTTCAATTTGAGCTCTTGTACACTTATATCACTAGCATAATGACATTGGAAGTTATTATGGTCGTTGTTTTATCCTTATGTTGTTGCTTAAGTCCCCTAGACCAAAAATTTGCTCTGAGGTCTCAAAAGCACCAGCACGGCAATGATGCCCAAATATGGTCATTGCCGTGCACTTGAAAACAGTGCCGCGCAAGTCTTCAATGACTTTGTGTGACCCATACAGGCTAAGGACAGCCAAACCTTCATACTATAATACACATAGCATGCAAATTCATTACTCTAGTAACTCTCAACTCCTTTGTTCTTGAAGAATACATGGATATCATATCTAGCCACTATCTGCTGACCATTTCACTCTCTTCAACTGTTAAATAATGATAAAAAGTGATACTATGCCTGATATAAATCCTCTTCCTTTTCTCAAACTCATCTTCTAATGATCTCCACTTTCATCCTCCTACTTATGCTTAAAGTTTGGCCTTGGCCTTGGCCTTAGGAGTGACACAGAATTATGGCTGTCAGGTTTCTTGTAGCTTCCATCACTGAATTTATCACCATGCTTTTTGAAAATATGAGAATGAGCCTGATATCATATCCAGGGATCACAAATGCCAAACTCACCTGATATTCAGTCTCTGTGGCTTCAGAAATGTCTCCAAGATTCCATTCCTCAGGTATGTAGGTATAGGGACTCCACTTCTCCTGATGTTCTCCTGCATCTAGCCCCCACTGCTGATGACTAGCTTTTCCTGCTGCCTTTGATGTTTCAAACATCCTTCTCTCCAGAAGACCAATTGCCTCATTATTAATATCTGGAGGTGCTCTGGGGGTATTATGGGAACACTGAAAATCCCATGCTTTGAAAAGCAGTAATGAATATGACTGAGCCTCTGTCATATTTGCAACAAATTCTTTGTCTGAAACAAAGGTATCATAGTTCTGGTGCAGAATCATGAGTGTGATGGCATGAGCAACTGGAACACGTTGTAGCCATTTTTCCTTTGGAGACTTTTGTTTAGGCATGTTCTTGTCAAACCAATGATGAATCATGGCCTGTTCAGTAAGAGTAAGATTGCCATTAAACATGACTAGTCTATTTTTGAGTTGCACTGCTTCAACTTTGCTCCCAGTTAAGGGCTTTCCAGTCTGAATATATCCAAGAGCTGGGCAGTCATGAGAGTCAACTTATGCAGGTGAAACAATTAGCTTCTCCAAGAAATCTCTATAGGGTTTCAGAATCTCATCCAGTTTGGATGTATATGGAACATTGTGATAGTCCAAAAGCTTATCCTCTTCATGAGGCAAAGTACAACTGAGTGTCCATCTTCCTAGCTATGAGTCAAGAATGAGAATTTTTAATATCATTTAATGTGAAAAACATACTCTAATTCTATGCCATTTAGCCTTATCTCTCCATAGACAGTCAACAATATAATTTTGAGGGACCCAAGCTTCAGGTCAGGGACAAAAGTCCGATAATGATTGGCATGCCACCATACTAGTTTCCAAGAGTGTGTGAGCTTATTGTCATGATCACAATTTGGGCATTACATTCACATTGCCCTCATCCCGAACAAATCCTTCTGAAGCATCTCGTCCGAAGTCCGAAGCAACATACCCACAATCCCATCAATGCTATTCAACAACTCTTTTATCTATCATTTTGACTCAAACACTCCATCTAGTGAAACAACCCCTGTGAAACAATCATTGGTCAGGTCCAATCATATTCTTTTTTTAGAAAAGAAGCACCCTGACTATCCCCATCACTATCCCCATCTTTCATCATGAAATTATGAATTGAGTTGTTCACATTCACTCAAAGCTTGCGATGACTTGTCATATCATCAGGCTTAACGATATGAATGTTCTAGACTCTCATACTTATTCTCCGAAAGATTTAGGCATGGCTATCCCT
>QMFG01007271.1:0-19450 GCA_003314545.1 Ramaria sp. MG151 | reverse complement strand
ATCTCAATATATTTGTGAGTATATAACTGGCAGCCGGATTCTTACATTTTCATATACCTCAATATATCTGTAAGTACATAACCTGGATTATCCATGGATATATATAACCCATTATTAAGGTAAAGCAACATTAAAACCCATGTGTTGATACAATCATAGTATTTATTAATCATCTTCTACTCTTCTGGTAGTAGTATTCACTGCTATTAGTGACCTGGAAGGCATCCAAAACCAAATACTTGCCTTGGTAGCATAAATGTATAAGCTGTGCAAAGAAAAAAAAACAAGAGAAATTTCTGGGAGGGTGGGGAGGGGGAATCGGACCTGCCGTGCGAAGCATCGGCCTACTTCCACAAGTCAAGAGAAAGCAGGCCGTTTGAAATCAGTGTATATATAAGAATCGATAACCATCCTGGACAAGCGCCCACTTTTGTAAATGTGATAAACAGACTTGCGTGGAGCAGAATCGTTCATATCTTTGGCAAAGTACTTAAAATAGATGGCAGGTGGCCTTGAAGTAGTTACGAGCTTCCGTTTGTGTCTCACATTACGATTGTCAAAGTGGACAATAAGAAAGAAAAGTGGACTGCGACATTCTCACGACGCGCTTATAAAAGCTGAAAGCCTGCCAGGCCGTAAGACACCAATGTCCAGAGACCAGCTACCCTCCTCACTGTATGTGTCGGATAATTAACCATACCACTAGGAGCTCACATGTTTCGTTTCTGCAGCAGTCCACTGCCTGGAGAGGGACCGTGTGTGACCTGGTGAGTCACAAACATTTCCTTTTACCACGAAACAGCCTATGAATGTCGTGTTCTCCTATTCAGTCTGAACAATGTAAGTTTCCCAGAGAATTCAATTGCTTTCCGGGGAGCTGCACAGACTGTTCTTTTAGTGTGACATCTGCAGCCCCTGTTGCAGTGTAAAGGACTTCTGTTGCAGTGAATTCTGTTGCAATGTAACGGAACTCTGTTGCAGTGTAATGGACTTCTTAACAGGCATGTTTGGCTAATAGACCAGCTCAGCTCATGAATTTCCAATACTTAAATGACCACATTTCGCCAAATGGCGTTTCACTATTAGTTAGTATAACCAAGCTGTGACACATGACTTCTAAAACGAAAACCGAACTTTACGATGTACTTCATTTGTTGTCTCCTGAAAAAATTCCCTGCTACATTGAACCAACACTATGTCTGAAATCCGTTCTGACCACATTGCAAACCAAAGTGACTTAATATCACAAACCCAATGGTGTGGCACCTAAGACATAAGCTTACACAAAAGATTATGACCTTCCTTGTGACCACAGCATTAAGGAGCAGGCCATTACCACCAGAAATGAAACATAGATTTTGAGAATAATGAATTGCTATGTTCAAAAATAGAGTCCATGTGTTGATAATTTAAATTCATCCTTCTCTTTGTTTTGTTCAATGCAACAGTGGCTAAATATTGGGATACAATGGTATAGTTGTTGAAGGGCAAAAGCAAAAATTGTGATTATTAGATAAGCTAAATACAAACTTAGATCAAAACATCAAAAATGTAATACATAAATAAGTCATATCTAGCCATACAGTCAAAAAAACTGCCCCAATGTTTGTGTATTTTAGAAAGATTGATCATTTGTGAATGACATTAGCAAAAGTTCCAAAAATTTCACATGATATACCAGAACAACATGTTGCTATCTACCAACTTAAGAAGTCATTTGAGTCCAATCTGTTATTATTATTATCCATCTTGTGAACATCAGATTATGTAATCACCCTGATAGATCAACAGAGCCGCCTAGCAGAGAATAGAAAACAAAAACAATCATAAAAACAACACCCAGCTCAATTCAAGGCTTTTAGCCTTAGAATATTTTCTGTTTATTTCTTAGATTCAACTGGCCAAACGAGCCTGAATGCAACCAAGCGCGTAAGCATGCATATATTATTCGGACACAAATGGGCTAAGATAGCCACCAATTGGCGACCACATGACTCCAAAACATTACCAAAGACTAATATGGTAACTGGGAAATGCTTTCTAACCACCCCTTTCATTGCCAATCCATGACCGAAGCCCAATGTCATGATTGCATTTTAGGCCCTCACATGGCTTCTTCTTCAAACCACAACTTCTGAATGCTTCCAAATGCTTCCTTCAGAAACTTCGAACCACCCTCGCCTCAATACTTCACACATATTTGATTAGGTCACCCAATTCAGCTCAGGAGTCACACCATCAAATGTTTAATGAAACAATCAATAACCAGGTCCGATCATAGTCTTTTCTGGGAAAGAAGCACCTTGACTATCCCCATCACTTCACTATCCCAATCTTTGCCAATAAACTCATTGATCGAGTTGTTTCTATTGGATGGAAGCTTGCGATGACATTCCATATCATCAGACTCTATGATATGAAAATTCTAGACCTGCAGGATCGCCATCCAAAGGATTTGCATATGGTCATCTCTACCCAAAGAGCCATGCAGTTCGAAAACATGTTTCAAGAACTATTGTTGGTCCGTTGATGTTTTACAATTTTCCTAACACCTTTGTTCTTTGTTTCCTATGGCCATTAATTAGTACACATGTACCTTAGCTACTTTCAAACCTTTACGGACTCCTTCTCATTCGCTCTCTCTTCCAAACCATTTGATATAAAAGCTAGCACATTCGCATGTATATTCCTCAGTTCAATTATTGTATGTCAACTTGATTTCTCTGCTCACACTTATCAACTTGTCCTCAACTCACCTTGAGCAACAACTTTATATTTGAGTAAGCACTCCAATTCTACTTTTATTAGTTCAACCCACTTCAAAGAATGTGAGACTATTGACTGTGATCAACATGAACTGTAAAAGTTCATTCGATCTATGAGATAGAATCCTTTTGGAACCTCTATCTTTTTGGAATTGTGCATTTTGTTCGCAAATGTTCCAAAGGTCTTCTGCTTTTACTGTAGGATTTCCATTTACTTTCGAATATCATTCTATTATCATTAGAAACCTTTCCGAACAGAATTACTAACAATGAAGTTTCAGAAGTTTTCCTTTCATTTTTCTTGTTCTTTTAACTCAAAACAAATTGTAGTTCACATGATTTGTAGTTTCCAAAGCCTACAGATCGGTTTTGGAAGTTTTAAACAGTAATTAGTTACATATTTGTGCAATCCTCTCCTCATGTAGATTCCAACCCCAGAACTGCTCCATCACCCTCATATTTCTCATTCACCCACAAGAGACTTACCCTAGCTACCATTTTGTTTAAATACACTTGTAATTATCGCTATAATGTAAGGCAGTCAATCTCCACAAGGTTCCCCATATTCTGAATCTCTTGCTCTATATCTCTACAATTGCTTTACTGCTAGCAAATCATCACCGGCTGTTTGCTTTCAATTCAAGGACTCTATTGGACTCAATACTTGCTTCATTATTGTTAAGTTGGAGCTTTATCTCTATCTACAAAGCTCACATTACAGTACATGATCTTTAAGTGCTGACATTTGCATCCACATCAGCGCATCCCCCGCATCTCAATACATACTTGTTTAGATTACAAAATTAGCGCCTATTCAGCATGTTCAATAAACTTGAACAAAACCTCAAATGAAATTCAAATAAAATTCAAAACACGGCACTTCCACACCACCCATATAATACCATATAAATCTGGCAGAACCTGTCTTCCAGATTCACTCTTCTAATATATATATAAATATTTACATTTTATTAATAAGAAAAGAGAATGGAATATTTATTGATTTTATTTTGTATTTGTTTGAGCTTTTATTTAATTTTTATTGAAGATTACACAAAGCAAACTTTAGGTGCTTGTTTGATAATTCAAGCAGAGTTGAATTGAGATGCAGGGATGCGAAGTTTGAGATAACTATTGAGTTGTATGGATCACTTGAATTGAGAGCAAACGGCCGGTGACGATTTGCTGACAAAGAAATGATTGTAGAGATATAGAGTGATAGATTCAGAGAATAGGAGACTTGTGGAGTTTTTACTGCCTTAGATTGTACCAAGAAATACATGCGTATTTGAGGGAAAAGCTAGCTAGTGAGTGTCCTTTGTTAATCAAGGAGAAATAACAGGGTGATGGAGTGATTCTGGGGTTGCAGTCTACATGAGGGATAAAATGCACAGGTATGTAACTAAAAGTTATCTTAAGCACCTGAAACCGATCAGTGTGCTATGGGAACTACAGATCATGCATTCAACAATTATATTCAATCAAAAGAATAAAGAAAAAGGGAGGGAAAACTTCTGAAGCTTCATTTCAAAGCTCCGAGCACTTGTCTGAATGAAATGGAAGCGATCGGCTTTGTTTGGGGATCGGTGATGATAGGGGTGACTTGAAATGGTAAATAGAATGCTTCATTCGTGTTTGGAAGTGTTTCATAGACATGTGGTGCTCGATCAGTGGCTGTTTGAGCCCATTCATGTCTGAACGCATATATGCATGTGTTTGTGCTCACGTGGGCTCGGGGATGCTTCACCAGTTGATTCTAAAAATATAAACAGAATATATTCTAAAGCCTGAAGTTTTGAATTGAGGTCAGTAATGTTTTTGTATTGTTTTTCTGTTTTTATTCAAAGGCGGGTTTACTGGTCCATCAGTGGATTATGTAATACAATGTTCGCACAGTAGATAGATAATAATAACATTCATTTCTTATTACAATCAAAACTCATTGGTCAATAAAACAAACAAAATAATCACTCATTGGGGCAGTTCTTTGACCCTCTATGATTTTCTCTGATTTTTAATAAGAAATGAAATGGGAATTTTTATATAATTTTATTTGATTTTATTTGACTTGTTTTTGAGGTTTTCTTCAAGTTTACTTGAGGCAGTCTTTAGGCACCTAAAAGATAATCTAAGCGGTGTATGAATTCTAGCGCGGGGGATGCACTGATGCGGGATCAAAATGTCAGGGCTTAAAGTTCACATATAGAGATGCGGACTTGTAGATAGGTAGATAGCGCAAACTTAACAGTTTTGAGATAACCACTGAGTCGAATAGAACACTTGAAATGATGATGAATGGCCAGTGACGATTCGTTAACAGAGCAAGGGTTGTAATGATATCAAGCAAAGGGATAGAAACTGTGCCAGAGATGTGGAGGTTATACTGCCTTGGATTCTGGGGAAAATTACAAGCGTACTTATAGTGAGAGCTAGCTAATAATTGTCCTTTGTGTTTCCAAGAAGAATATTGGGGGGATGGAATGATTCTGGGGTTGCAGTCTACATGAGGGAAAGAATGCACAAAAATGTACTAAAAACATGTTCAAAACATCTGAAACTGATCTTGGTGTGATAGGAAATGCAGATCATGTGTTTAACTACCATATCCAGTCAAAATAACAAGAGAAAAGAGAGGAGAAAAATGTGAAACTCCATTTCGAAGCTCCGGGCGCTTGTTTAAATGAAATCGAAGCGATCAGCTTCATTCATGGATCGGCAACAATAGGGGTGGTCAGGAATAGAAGTTGTATTGTCGCATGGATGGTTGGAAGTGTTTCAGAGCCACATGGGGCTCAATCGGTGGCTATTGGAGCCCGTTCGTGTCCGAAGCGCATATATGTGCACGTTCGTCCCTGCATAGCCTTGGGGATCGTTTGCCGAGTGATCCTAAAGATGTAAACAGAATGTATTCTAAGGCCCAAGGCCTTGAATTCTCATTAGCAGTGTTTTTATGTTGTTTTTGTTGTTTTATTTTGCAAGGCACTACTGATGCATCAGTAGATTATGTAATGCAATCTTCGTGCAGTAAATAGATAAATAATAACAATTTTCCATTGAATGTTACACTTTCAACCTGACAACCATACCTGACCTCAAATTCTACACTGTTCCCAAGGTGATGCTGTTATTATGTATTCTAAAAGATCTGATTGCATAATCACTGAGAAGCATCACCAGGATCACCTCAGAGAAAACATAGAAGCAAAAACAACCTTAAAATTATTTTGTTTATTTTTAGATCCAACCGGATGAATGGCCCCACACACAACCGATCACAAACATATGCACACATACCCTCACGCACGATCGGGCTCAAACAACTGTCAATAGGCGAACACATGCATCTGAAAAATTTCCAAAGATGCATATGGCACTCAACAATCAATTTCTATCTATCTCTATGGGCGCCAATCCAGACACTTCAATTTCATTTAGGACAAGTGCCTGGACATTCAGAAAGAGTTTCAGGATCATTCCAATCAATTTCCTTGTTCTTTTCTATTCAAAAAAATTGTTGACTCTATGATCTGTAGTTCTGAACAGTTACAAATTGGTTTCATGAAGTTTTCAGATAGATACTTCTGTTTTAGCACAAACATCTCCCCATGTAGACACAGATCCCAGAACCACCCCACAACCCCTATCTTTCCTCACCATCCACAAGACACACATCCTAGCTACTGTTTTGTTTAAATATGTTTGTAGTTCCTATTAGAATCCAAGGCAGTATAACTCCATCTATCCGCTCATGAACAACTCGCTTGAGATCTTTGTCACCATTTCTCTGACAGCCAATCGTCACTGGCCATTCGCTATCAAATCAAAAGTTCCTGAGATCAATTATTGTCTCATTTTGGTTAAGTTTACTCGCTATCTCTATCTACAAGTGTTCGCGCAACTGCACGCGAACATTAAGCGCTGACAGATTGTTCCCGCATCAGCGTTTCCCCCGCATCACAATACACTTTCGGTTAGATAATAATTTTAGCGCTGACCCGAGCGCATTGGATTCAAAGCTCAATGTACATCAATCTAGTAAATTTACTCACTTTTTACTGTCGTGAAGACTTTGGAGATAACAAAAAGTGCACTGTTCTTTTGTAATTGCAAATATCAACCTTCAATACGCACGAGAACAACTATGGGAAAGTGTAGAACTCTAAAGTTTGCATCTCGGCTCTCGCATGTTGCACCGATAGAGCAGCTGAAAATTATGTAATTTTCGTGGCGCTGCCTCCTTTCCGAGTCCAAATTCGTCATTGAACATCCCGAGCCAGTAACACCAAATGCGCCGCGCGCAGGCACGTAGCCACTTCTCCCGGGACCACATCGCCCACACTCACCAGTTGGGATACATCGAAAACTTCATAACCACACCTGTAAAGAATGGTGAGGGGAAAGTAAAAATGGGCGGCAAGTGCTGAGACCCGACACCTTATATGTAAATTCTCGAAGCGCATAACTTTTTGCAACAATAGAAACGGTCATTAGAGCTAAATGAATCATAGTGCAGTCATCGTAGCCCTCGAGAGTCCCCGACTTGATTTGCGAGTGCATTTTAAAAGTGCAATATCTGAGGAAATTCCAACTAATTAGGAGATTAACATGGAGGACACCTTAAGGGACGTACAGGTCGTGACCTGTTAACATAAACATAGAATATAAAATCTCTCAAATTTGTGCAAATTAGGATAACCTTGTTTAGATGTGGACTGCCTAAGGTGAGGTGAGCTCCGAGCACATACTGGGCAGAAGTCCGAGATGTATGATGTCTGTTGCATTGCCTTCTGATGGGATGTGTAGCTTACCACTCTAACGACAACAATCCAGATCTAGGGTTCCAGTACAGATGATATGGAGAGAACGCTGGTCTCTGATGGTCTGTCGAGTTGTCAGCAATTTCCTATACTTTTTTGGCGGTTCTGGACTTATAGGTATGCTTCAGGTACAGGCGATACGGAATGCAGACTGAAATCCGAGTGTCGGTTGATTTGAGTGATGTCTGGTGGATTGCTGCAAGGTTCAGCAACTACACTTGATTGTAGGCACCAGGGGTCGTCCGCATTATTCCGAGGACCAATACCAGAGAACATCAACTTGATGTCATCATATCTGCAGAAGTGGCATCGCATCTTCATAAGACTCCGCTTTCGATGCATACTTTAGTCAGGTATATGCAAGAAGTGATGAACTCACCACGAAGCATCCTGTTACCACAACGATTCCAAATTCCCTGGTCGTCAGAATCCATATGTTAAAACCATCCCAGGAACAGCCTTTAGAATCCTTGCCCCTAAAATTCCACGTTCTTGTGGGGATAGCTATGGAGGCCTTAGTGGGACGAAAGGATGGATAAAGAATGAAGACTTTGTAAATGGTAAAAAAAAACGCTTTTCGTTTGTCATTGGGGACTGAGCCTCCGCAAGCGCCGAGGCTTGATTCATCCACTTCGGCATCTCGGCATGGGAACCTGTCGGATCCCCAGAGCAGTGGCAAGTTGAACCCTCGTGACTCTCCATAGGATGAATGTGTTCACCCGTCTCATTAGTGGTGACTGGAATGATTGAATTGATGGTAAGCACTGGTACTCATTCATAGCGATGCTGTCTGTGTGTTTTGACGGCAGCAACTTTTTCACGAAAAGGGAATCCTGGTTGTGTTATTGTATATTCGACCCTATGCTTACAAGCACAGAAGCCAGATCAGAAGAAACAGGAAGAAAAAAAGACTGTCACACACAGGCATCTGTGTCCAACAATGAATGCATATATCCACCCATGCACACTGATCCATGAATGTTTGTGCCTGAGCACTGACAACCATCAAATGGAAACAAAGATATATCAATATGTTTCCAAAGGTTACAGACACACACCGAAGTACAGCCAAGGATCAGTGCTTCAATCCACTCTGGGATGGCTGCAGTGACAAGCCAGCAGACAAGCCACATCTATTTTCATTCCAACTCCACCAGTGCTATTTTCTTCAACCTTAGCCATTGTCTCACATTGCCTCTACACCAACACCACCATCTTCTATCATCACTCATTATATAATCAACTCAATCAATCATTATGTCATCATCCATGATTTCTCCATCAACTCATACCCAATATTCTATCAAATTGCAACCCATTGAAGGACAAGCTGAATGCGATTTTCCAATTATACCAACATACAGTATCCTAATCCTGCTCATCTCCATTGCAAGCTCTCTAGTCCTAATCTTCATGATATGTATGCCATTGGAGAGCCAGTATACATCAACAACTCCTCAGAACCATTCATATTTCTTGGAGATAAAAGGGTACACTGTCATGCAGGGCAAGAGGAATTTGTGATAGGATTCAAGGGACCATACCTAGAATATCCTCCCTCAACCATTCAACTCACTCTTCATCATAGAATCCAAAAGGATCATGTTTTTCACCCCACTCATCAACCATTCATGGAAAGGTTCATAAATAGCCTTTGGAGCCTGTGTTGTCTCTGATTTGTCAATCCCTCCTGGATGACACAGTGACTCATCCTATATCCAATTCACTTAAGAGATATTGGGCAAGTTGAGGAATATTATTGGTGGACATTTCTTTTGTTCCATGTTTGATAACTTTTTCTTTTCTTTACTAACTGTTATTCTATTGTTGTACTAATATTCCTGCTCCATGCTTCTTTCCCCTATCCTGACACATTCTCGCTTATCTGCTTTGTCAAATACTCCTTTCTAGATTCCTTTCCTGTACTTTTGTTCTCATGCTTTTCCACATTCTTACCAATCACCTCTATCACATTGTTTTGCATTGAACTTGCATCATTGCTGTAGACATGTATATAAAGGCCTCTGCCTCTCTCTGTGAAATAACAAGTCAAGTTGACAAGAACAAGTCAACAAGTCACTAAGTTTACTCTCAAGTTTAAGTTACACTCAAGTCAAGTTAAGTCAAGTTCAAGTTACAAATTCAAGGATAGTCTAAAACACTCTAGACTTCATCACACATCACAGTCATGGTCACATGTTACAGTCACAAACTTATCAGGTTTATTGATGTGACCTACCACCAGGGCAAGGAAGTATTGCAACAGGGTGCTAATATTGTGATAGCCACCAAACAACTATTATCAATCATGGTATTCCAATCACAAATTCACTTCCTCTTTAAGTAGGTGAAGAAGAAGTCAAATAACCCACCAATGTCATCTACTTTATATGAAGAAGAGCATTGGGTTAGGATACTGATACTACAATAGTCATCTGACAACCATTGCTGCTGCAATATCCCTATAACCAATCCCATTATTTGGGAAAGGACAGATGACTAACCTACCCACAAATTCGCAATATAGACAACTGCTGTATCCCTAGAATGTACTAGACACTGTCTGAAGAAATCACAATTGCATGTAGGCTTTAGGTATCAAACCTAAGGCAAACACATCACCATGGCTCCACAGACCCACAAACAACCACATACACCCAGCCACCCATGTTTGCTCACAAACAACCACATACAAACTTCCACAAACAACCAATCACCACCAAATATAACCATATATCTAAGCAAGTATTTTCAACATGCATGGACAGGAACAGAAGCATTGCCAAGCCATCAGTGCCTGCATCTACTTCAGG
Source organism: Ramaria sp. MG151 (assembly GCA_003314545.1). Classification (NCBI taxonomy): domain Eukaryota; kingdom Fungi; phylum Basidiomycota; class Agaricomycetes; order Gomphales; family Gomphaceae; genus Ramaria; species Ramaria sp. MG151. The sequence goes on along the minus strand of QMFG01007271.1, from coordinate 9,055 downwards.
ATGGCTGCAAACAGTCAACCCTGCCATCTGCTTATTTTCCACATCTTTTTCTTTCTTCAACTATATCAAAATATGTGACCACATGCCTTGTAGTTCTCAATACTATAGGAATGTGTTTCAGACAGCTTGCCAATAGATTATACATATGTAACAACCCTTGTTTCAAACACATCACTCTCCCACTTCCACATAATATTCTGTAATTGTCCCATTACCCTTATTTCCTTTGTACTCATTAGATATTAGTAGAATAGCTTAAATAGGCTTCTAGTTCTGATGAACAAAGCAAGGCAGTAAAATCCCCAACTTACTTGGTTGTCTCCTTGATAACTACTTTGCTCAGCTATCAAACTTCTGATAAGGAATCATCTGGTCATTCCATCAGATACATTGCTATCTACCAGGATCTACCACTGCACATGAGCATTAGACACTAAGGCTTTTGATTCCACATCAGTGCTTCACTATCATCAGTATTCATTCTCCAGCTAGATATCAATAGGCACCTTTACAGCTACCTCAAAATAGTATTCAAAAGAACAGAAAACAAAAATAAAAAGGACAAAAGCAATTATAAAAAATCATTTCTTTACATCTATATTTTCTATCACTTCATACAAGGTGGATGGGGGAACAGCAAGACGAGGAAGTAGAGTTGATGAGTGTGTAAGGGGAGCTTTAGTAACATAGCTTCAGTTTGTGAATGAGGAAGAAAGCCTCAAAGCCCAAGTTTTCCTCTGTCCGTGTGGTGAAGAAGACGAGAAGGTTGGTTGTAGGCAATGTTGGCTGCATCCAGACGGAGAATTCATGGTTAACAGAAAGAGGGGTGTCGCTGTGTATTGATCCGAATGGACTGAGCAGAGTTGATATCGATTGAATCCCTACCCTAACCCTAAGACGCCTTGGGCGACAACCAATCGCAGAACTTCGAAGAGCCGAGATGCCGAACTAGATGGCGCTTATCTGCACTTTCCTGTAGTTATTTCTCGTGGCTATCGAGGCTCGATATTCCCGATTGCAAAAGAAAGGCGTCTCTTTCCTGTTTTCAGAGTCCTCATACTCTCATTGTCTTCCCACTTTTCTAGCGGTGCTGTCTTCCTACAGCTACTAGAAGCATCACCTTGAGAAGAGTGTAATTCGAGGGTCAGGGAAAGTTTTCAGTTTGTGGAATTGGGCGGTAATTGGAAGCAGCCCTATTGGCGAGTTCATTACTCCTTTCGTGGGCCTGAGCGACTCTGCAAGTTAGTCAGTACAGCGGAAGCCACGTTTGATCAGGGTATGATACAACTTCTGCTTCTACAAATGATTTTTCTAGGACTTCTTTGTTGACATCAAGTTCATGATGTTCTTTGGCTATTGGTGTTTGGATGAATCTGTGTTCTATCTCTGGCTGTCGAAGGGTGACCAAGACAAGAAGAAAAGCATGGAAACCGAAGGAAGGTGTCTCGTCTGTTGGTATCCCTCCCATACCCTGATATTAGGAGCTGCCTCGAATGGAGGAATGGGAACGATACCACAGGGACATGAGTGGTGAATGAGTGTTCCATCTTCGTGAGTAGGTGGATGGTGAACTTACAAAGCAAGTTGGGAGCGCTCGAGGGCTAAGATGACCAACACCATGTGTCAGTTAGCCATAAATGCCGCAAAACCCTCACATCCTCATCTATCTTCTCAAATTGCTAGAGGTGTTTGGTCACGGACGTCTGGCCTCATCTTTGTTGGATCATATCTGGCAATCGAAGTTCAGCATCGCCCGTAGTCATCACGACAAGAAGGATGACAAGAAGGAAGTACCACTGATGACGTTCACCATGCGCGCTCCTTGGGACTAAGCCATTAGGTTGCAGCGCGATAGCGATACTATCTTTGTCACTCGTCCATTCCAGAACGATATAAGAATTGCACGTTTTGTTCATTCATATCTATCATTTTTTTGTTCCAACGCATTATCCGGTCAACACTGTGAATGTCTTCTCAACAGAACCTCGAAACATTTGTCCAGCAGGCGTCAGATTTGTGAGTAATCAGCTCTGTTCAACATTAATGACTCTTACAAGTTGGACAGTGTGGCTTTTCAATATGTCTCTGCTGCTGCCGTCGGTACGCTTAGGAGTGATTTCGCATAGGACCTTTTGATCTCACTGCCTTTAACAGCACTCTTCGTCTATGACATGCTATTGACGCTTCACTTCGAAAGAGAACATATCTGGAGAAGAAGGTTCAAACTTGGAACAATCCTCTACCTTTTGGCACGGTACACTCAAATTTTCATCATAATTGCTCCATTAATACCATTCTCAACTATAAAGGTGAGAGGTTATAGCTTACTGAATGAACAGCACTCACATAGCCATCTAGTAAGTTTTCATGTCGTTTGACATTTTGTCTAATGTCAAAATAGCGCATGCAACGACTGGACACACTTCGTTGATAGCATCCAAGTGTTACCATTCTTGGGAATACAAGGTGACGATATCTCTCATTACCGAGTGATATGCTCATGTGTTTACCTTTCCAGGGCTTCTAATGGCCCGCGCATATGCCATATCCCCTTATAAGAGCACGGTCAGGGTGGTGTTCGGTCTTCTCTTTATTGGCATCATCACGTGCTATGTGGTATGTCACTGCTTGTTCTCGCTTGTCTCGCTGTAACCTTTATGGTCATAGTATATTACGATCAATGACAGTTGCTCACCAATTGATACGGTGCTGAACAACAATCTATTGTAAGTCATGAACCTATCTTGATGACGTGTTTGTTGACATTGTTTTCAGGGGTGAGACGTCTCTAGTTTCGTTATAAATAAACTACTCATGTGATTTCAAGTGGACTTCATTAGTAATATATTACTCATCACTTTCGACACGGTAGTTGTTGCAGTCACACTTTCTAACACCCTGGGAACCCTGAAGCAGCTAAGAGAGTTCCGAGCAATCGATTCAAAGTCGTTAACCCGAGTTTTGGTTGAACAAAGTAAGTAAAGCCACGCTTATAGCTTATAATGGCCGATAATAATCCAGGTGTCATGCGATATGGGTATATGCTTCACGGTTCTTTTTAAAAGCGATGCCTAACTATAGGTCAGATTTGTGCTCACAATAACACTAACAAACACCACCCTTGAGAAGGTATTACCAATTCTCTTCTTCACTGGATTTGCTGATGACATGTTTATGATAGGTCTTACGAGTGAATCCTTCCTTCGCTATAACGGCTTGAAAATTCAACTCATTTATTTCCGATAGCCTACCATTTCTCTAATCCTTAATCCCATCCAGAACAGGTCAGAGATCTGCCTCACAAATATTCGGGTCACTTGACTGATATTGATATAGCCTGTCTGCTATCATCATCTGTCGCATCCATTTGGACCTCCTAGAAAAGAATGCACATTTCAACGGCAGCACCCACTCATCTCCCCAACAGATAGGAAGTTTCCATGCTGCCACGCGACGAATTCACAACGCCGTCATGGATGAATTTGGTGATCGGAGCGTCACCGAGACTCTCGACGCTGGGGTCTCCTCGTCAGACGACATTGAGCTCCAGGAGCGACATTCCTCTCACACCGAGCGTATTGATCTCGATGAATATCCTTGGGCGGGAAGGAGTTTTGGAGAGCTGGAGAGTACACCTGCTGCGGAAGAGTCACAGAGTTCAGGTAAGCATAGTTTTCATTCTGATTTCAAGGTGGCTGTTGTATTTAGATGAGCTGATATTGATCATTGGGCCAGTTTAAGAAGTTTGAAGAAGCTTGAAGAATTTTGAAAGATATATATTGGGGTAGTCACATTGTCGTTTAATGTAGTAACGCTGGCCGCATCTATATCTCCAGGCACGTTCCGAATTCGAAAGGTGATAAGCTAAGTGTCCGGTCCGGAGCCAATTAGATTCCGTGAACGGCTCCTTCACTTGAACTTTGACACTCGACTGTGATCGAAATCAGTACCTGCTCCGCACGACTCCCCTCGCAACGTTTCCTTTCAGAACCGCCAAGGCATGAGGCGAGCGCTACAGAACCAAAGTGTATCAGCATCTAATGTTCGAACAATTTCCAGTTCCCATAGACAACACGCGTGCGAAGTGTTGAGAATATAACGCAACGGGAGCTATGAATAGAGGCTCAGCTTCAAGTACGAAGGTGAATGATATTAATGTAAGCTACCTATGAATAGACTTGATTAAAGAATCAGAAGACTATTTAATACGTGATACGGGTGTACTCACGGCTAAGCTTCAGGTACGAAGGTGAGCCGCGTCTCCATGCTAAAACCAAACAATAACTACTGGCGGAGTTTGAACATCACTTTTACCGTAACTTTGAATATACTCGATATTTCAACACTCCCCCTCGGGTATAGGCTCCGCAATATTGCAAAGTTAAATCGGCAATAGTCCAAGATTCTTGAGGAAACGCTCAAAAACCAACCTCAGAAGTGGCTTGGTGAAGATATCTGATACATTTTCTTCAGAAGGTACGTAGTTGACTTCGATTCTCTGCTCTGCAACACATTCATGAATGAAGTGATAATGCAGATCTATATTGTCATGATCATATCCTGGCACTTTACACTCTCATACACTTAGTTCTGAACAATACCCTCCGAACAACTCTGAAGATCATCTTCGGAAATCCAAATCACCTTCACCTTATTCCTTCACTTATATTTGATCTAGTCACTCAACACAGTCCATATGTCACTTAATTTGATGTTTATTGAAACAATTATTGGTCAGGTTCAATCATGATCTTTTTTTAGAAAGAACCACCCTGACTATCCCCATCACCATCCCCATCTTTCACAATGAACTTGTTGATTGTGTTAAGAACTAAATCAGAACGGATGCAAGGATAGGGTTGGGACTCAAGATAGAGTCAACTGAGGTTCGGGGTCAGGTTGCCGAGGAGGCCTGAGGCTCAGCAAATGAGTTGAATGGGACTTGGCTTCAGCTTATGTGCTGTGCCAGCTCAGAGTCCTGTCCCATATTTCAGATGAGGCCCAAGGTCACCCAAACTTTGGGCGTGACCTTTAACAAGGGGAATGAAGGAGCGTAAGGATTAAGAGGTAGAAGTATATTGGGTATCTTAGTTGATATCAGAACTGGTTTCCATGTACATGAATGAGTAGCTTATATATGAGGGGGTTCAGGGATTGGGGACCAAATGACCGAAGTCAGGGTCGTAAGCTACGAAGGGGAAGATCAAACACGAGGTATGAATAGGTAAAACATGGTGGTTGGGGATTTGGGCCCGAAGGTCCGAAGGCTTGGAGATCAGTCTGGGAGTGGGCTCTGACAGATTGAGTCATTCTTATTCCATCAAAGTTTGCTATGACATCTCATATCATTAATATCATTAGACTCCATGATATGAATGTTCTAGACCCTCAGGATTACCCTCTGAAGGATTTAGGGATGGTTATCTCTACCCAAAGAGCCATGTGATTCAGAAACATGTTTCAAGAGTTATCGTTGGTCTGTGAATCTTTTTTCTCATTCACAATTTTCCTGCTTCCCTTGTTCTTTATTTTCTATGGTCTTTAATTAGTATACATGTACCTTAATTACTTTCTGACCCTCACGGACTCTTTCCCATTCACTCTCTCTTCCGAACTGTTTGGTATATAGCTAGCACATTTGCATGTATGTTCCATAGTTCAATTATTGTACGTCTACTTGATCCAACTTGCTAACTCGTCGTGAACTACCTTGAACAACAACTTTACATTTGAGTGAGTACTCCAACTTTATATTATATTTAGTTAGACACACTTTGAAAGAATGTAAAATCACTGGCTGTGATCGACATGGACTGCAAGGTTCATTCAATCCACGAGATAGAATCCATTTGGAATATCTATCTCTTTGGAACTATGCACCATTTTGCAAACATTCTGAAGGCCATTTGCTTTTACTGTAGGATTTCTATTCACATTCGAATATCATTCAAAGAAACAGCACATCATTGTGCTGTCCAGCACAGAAGCAGAGTACATATCTCTTACCCATGTAGCTAGGGAAGTGCTATGGCTATGGACATTCATTGCAGAAATCCAAGGCGATGGGACCAAGGGCATCACAATCAATTGTGACAACCAGGGGACTATTGCGCTGTCGAAAGACAACAAATTCCATGCTAGAACAAAACATATATGTCAGAATTCAATTATCAATGATAAGAGTTGTAGATGAATGTAGTGTTAGTAATATTGTTTGGAAATATTTCTAATAGTAAGGGAACTCCAGGAGACTGTTCCATTGCCCACAAAGAATGCGTATCTGGAGATTGAGTGTCTATGAGTTTGGGTTGCCCAGTCTGCATCGCAGTAGCCAGTGACTAGGGTTTTCTCAGTTTCACCAAATGTCAACCAGAGGTCTTTTGTATCCTGTAAATATACCATTATCTGCTTGATTCCCAACCAGAGCGTCTTGGCTGGGTTTTGGATAAATTGTGCCAGTATTCCAGTTGCAAATGCAATGTCTAGCCTGGACACCATGGCTGCCCATAGGATGGTCCCAATTGCTTCGGCATATGGTACATTCCACATTCTCATAATATCAGCTAGTAGCATTGATCCTTGTTCTCTGGAAAAGCTTGTTCCTGGGTTCATTGGGATGCAGATTGGTTTCGCGACCAGTAGTCCAAATTTTTCAGTCATCACTTCAATGTATGTTCATTGATTTATTGAGATCATGTGTGCTTTCCTGTTTTGCTTTATTTCAAAGCCGAAGTACCATTGTATCTATCCAAGATCTAATATTTCCCAGCATTGCTCAAGACTGTGCTTCAGTTTATCGAGATCACCTATCCCTTTTGAGGTGAGTACCATATCATCTGTTGCAGTTTTCTTGTAGAATACCGAGTGGTCGATGGCAGACTGGGTGAAGCCAAGGTTCATGGTAAATATCTTTGTCAGCTCTTGTTGCCACCCTCTGCCAGCTTTCTTAGGGCCATACATACCTTTCAAGAGCTGGCATACCTTTCCCATTTGGGTTGGTTTTCTGGCACTTCAAGGGATTTTCATATAGTTGGTCTCCTTGAGCAGCATGTTAAGATAAGCACTTTTAACATTGACTTGATGGATTTCCCAGTCCAGCATAGCTGCATTGGCTAGAACAACCTGGATTGAAGGTAGTTTGGCTGCTGCTGAGAATGTCTCAGTGTAGTTGACCCCTTGGACCTGCTTGTACCCCCCCAGCTACAATGTGAACCTGGTACATTGTTTTGCCATCTAAGCTAGGCTTTTCTCTTAGAACTTCGGAGCATGGGATTGCTGTTTGACCTTTTGTTAAATCTTCTATGACCCATGTCTAGAGTTTCTCTAATTGACCTATTTCATATTCTAGTGCCTTTTGCCAATGGGCTTTGTTTGGTCCTTCAAGCACCTCATTAAGGGTCTGTGGCATTGATCCATTAGTAGCAACAAGAGCATAGTCAAGGTGATTGTTGAGGATGTAATCAAGTGGATCACTGTATTCAGCATTAGATCCATCTTTTAGGTCTGTATTTTTTGATTGCACAATCGCTTCTGTGAGTCCCTTATGCATCTGCTTGTAGGCTCCTAAAGGTTTTCTTGCATGGCGTCCTCATCCTAACTCAGATGGCATTTCCATTTCCTCAGCATCATCAGAAGGTAGATCAATGGTGATTTCATTTTCTACAGCAGTGATGGCTGGGTCAGGTGATTCTGGAGTTGGGCTAGAAGTTTTGGCAGTATCTGTTGGTTAGTGCGTGGTTTGGAGATTGGATTTGAGTGGATGATTTTATCCCTCTCCCCCTCATCCAGCAAATCACCGATGGAAAAATCTAAAGGGATGTTTGATCGTATGTCATTTTCATTGAAGATGACATTATGCTCAATTGTGACTGATTTCTTATTGGGCCAATAAATGCGGTACCCCTTTGATTCAGTGTTATATCCAATAAATCTTCCAATAACTGCACGTGGGTCTACCTTTCCAGCATTTAGGTCTTTGACATATGTGGCGGTGCCAAAATCCTGGATACCAGCTAAGTGTGGTTTCTTTTTGTATCAGGCTTCATAAGGAGTTTTGCCATTAAGTGCTTGTGTGGGTGTTCGGTTTTGAAGCCATGAAGAATGTTTCATTGCTTCCTCCCACAAGAACTGCGGTAATCGAGAAGAAATAAGTAATGCTCGTGCCTGTTCAGCATATGTGTGCATTCCATGTTATGCAGAACCATTTTGAGGTGGGGAATCATGAACTGTAAGTTCTCTTGTAGTTCCTCTTTCATCCTGATGATTTCTCATGTCTTTTGAAAGGAATTCTCCCCCTTGGTCACTGTGTATGGTTTTTATGCGGTTACCAGTTTGGGTTTCAATGTAGGCTTTGTCGTGTTTGTATGACTCAGAAGTCTGACTTTTCTTCTTTAAGAATTATAGTCGACTCTCACAAGTTGCATCATCTATGCAGGCTGCAACATATTGGTTTCCATTTAAACTTTGAACCAAAGTGGGTCCCCATAGATCCCAATGAACACATTCCCCATATTTTGTTGCATGTGTCTGGGATTTCTTTGGGAACAGCTGGCGTGTGTCATGATCATGATTTATGATCTGTTCCACCTTCTGAACCACCCGAACCACCCGAACATCACGTTTCCGAATCCACTCTTCGGAACCCGAATCATCGGCAGACTTGTCACACATGAACCATCCAACACTTCGTCACCCCTAACACCTTGAATTGTCCTAGCAACATCACAAGGACCCAACCAAGAAATCAGGTTCTATTATTAGCCTTTCCTCAGAAAAGAATCATCTACACTATCCCCATCACTATCCCCATCTATTTCTAGGAACTCAATAGCAGGGTGTCACGATCACAGTCTGGACATTCATTCCACACTATCTTCGTTCCGAAGCGATACTTCTGAAGCATTTCGTCCGAAGCCTGAAGCATCATCCCCACACTTCTGTCACTTTCATCCCACAACTCTTTGCCTATCACTTCGCCTGAAATACGTCATCTATTGAAACAATCCTGGTGAAACAATCAGTGGTTAGGTCCCATCATATTCTTTTTTTAGAAAAG
>QMFG01007257.1:0-45524 GCA_003314545.1 Ramaria sp. MG151 | reverse complement strand
GCATAGGAAAGACATCGATCGCACTCACTGTCCTCCATGTCAGCAGTGTCAAAGCCAAGTTTGGAGATCATTCACGGTTTGTGTCCTGTGAGGGCTTGACCTGTGCCTCACTCGTAGATTCCCTTTACACTGCATTTTGGCTTGAAAAACTCCCTGGGAATAAGCTACATGGCTTGCTGGAATTCCTGAAGCTTACATATACCACTCAGCCTCTGCTTCTCATTCTTGATAACCTTGAAACACTGTGGGATGTGGATGCCGGTGAAAGTGAAGGACTGCTCAAGGCTCTCGGACAAGTACCTCTACTATCCCTTGTGATCACGATGCGGGGCACCGAATATCCTGCTGGCCTACAATGGACTAAACCCGTGCTGCCTACAGTGGGGAGACTTGATGCTATGGCAGCTCAGAATGTGTTTGTTGACATCTGTGGGAGGAGCGATGATAAACTGGATGAATTGCTTGAGGCATTGGATCATGTGCCTCTAGCTGTGACTCTGATGGCACATTTAGGAGTTAACCTAAAACCAGAGCAACTGTTAGAGAAATGGCATAAAGAGAAGACGCACATGCTAAGCCGACCTCATAACCAGGGACGTCTAAAGAATGTTGATGTGTCTATTCTGATATCAATACAAAGCAGTCAGATGGAGGCAAACCCTGCGGCACTCCAGCTTATAAGTATTATAGCACTGCTTCCAGGTGGTATCTCTATGAAAGACATGGGTGTCATTGCTCCTAAAATAGAGGGGCATGACATGGCTACCATCACACTCCTTCATGTTGGACTTGCATACATTGATAGCATGGATATCATTAATGTGCTATCACCTATTCGTGCCTATGTGACACAATATCATGCACCTTGTGCAGAACATCTAAAGGATATACAGCAGTATTACTTTGACCTAGCAGAACTAGGCAGAAAAGCACCAGGTGACATTGATTATGCAAGTGCAGTTGTTGCATTGTCTAAGGCAGATACTAACATGGAAGCTGTGCTAACACATGCCTTAAAAGTCAAGGATGAGCCTAGGCAGTGTGTTAGAGCTGCCTTGAATTGGACAAATTACTTATACTATCAAAGACCTAGGACAACAATTATCCAGTTAGCTGTGGAGATAGCAAGGGATGTAGAAGATGACAGTATGTTAGCACAATGTCTGCAAAGCCTTGGGGACACCCAGTGCATGCTAGATCACTATGACAGTGCTCAGGAGATGCTTTCTGCAGCTCAATCCAAATTTGTGGCAATTGAAAATCAGTTGGGAGCAGCACAGTGCCTGAGAAGCCTTGGGAACATCCAGCGCATACTGAATCACTATGACAGTGCTCAAGAGATGCTTTCTGCAGCTCAATCCAAGTTTGAGGCAATTGGAAATCAGTTGGGGGCTGCACAGTGCCTTCAGAGCCTTGGGAACATCCAGTACATGTTGGACCACTATGACAGTGCTCAGGAGATGCTTTCTACAGCTCAATCCAAGTTTGATGCAATTGGGAATCAGTTGGGAGCTGCACAATGCCTGCAGAGGCTTGGGGACATCCAGTACATGTGGGACCACTATGACAATGCTCAGGGGATGCTTTCTGGAGCTCAATCCAAGTTTGATGCAATTGGTGATCAGTTGGGAGCTGCACAATGTCTGAGGAGCCTTGGGAACATCCAGCACACACTGGGTTACTATGACAGTGCTGAGGAGATGCTTTCTGCAGCTCAATCCAAGTTTGATGCAATTGGGAAACAGTTGGGAGCTGCACAGTGCTTGCAGAGCCTTGGGGGTATCCAGTATATGCTGAATCACTATGACAGTGCCAAGGAGATGCTTTCTGCAGCTCAATCCAAGTTTAATGCAATTGGTGATCAGTTGGGAGCTGCACAGTGCCTGCAGAGCCTTGGGAACATCCAGTACATGTTGGACCACTATGACAGTGCTCAGGAGATGCTTTCTGCAGCTCAATCTGAGTTTGAGGCAATTGGTGATCAGTTAGGAGCTGCAGAGTGTCTGAGGAGCCTTGGCAACATCCAGTGCATGCTAAATCACTATGATAGTGCTCAGGGGATGCTTTCTGCAGCTCAATCCAAGTTTGATGCAATTGGCAATCAGTTGGGAGCTGCACACTGCCTGCAGAGGCTTGGGGACATCCAATACATGTTGGATCACTGTGACAGTGCTCAGGAGATGCTTTCTGCAGCTCAATCTAAGTTTGAGGCAATTGGCAATCAGCTGGGAGCTGCAGAGTGTCTGAGGAGCCTTGGGAACATCCAGCGCACACTGGGTTACTATGACAGTGCCCAGGAGATGCTTTCTGCAGCTCAATCCAAGTTTGATGCAATTGGCAATCAGTTAGGAGCTGCACAGTGTCTGAGGAGCCTTGGGAACATCCAGCGCACACTGGGTTACTATGACAGTGCCCAGGAGATGCTTTCTGCAGCTCAATCTAAGTTTGAGGCAATTGGTGATCAGTTGGGAGCTGCACAGTGCTTGCAGAGCCTTGGGGACATCCAGTACATGCTGAGTCACTATGACAGTGCTCAGGAGATGCTTTCTGCAGCTCAATCCAAGTTTGATGCAATTGGAAATCAGTTGGGAGCTGCACACTGCCTGCGTGGCCTTGGGAACATCCAGCACATGCTGAATCACTGTGACAGTGCTCAGGAGATGCTTTCTGCAGCCCAATCTAAGTTTGAGGCAATTGGCAATCAGTTGGGAGCTGCACAGTGTCTGAAGAGCCTTGGGAACCTCCAGCGCACACTGGGTTACTATGACAGTGCCCAGGAGATGCTTTCTGCAGCTCAATCCAAGTTTGATGCAATTGGGAATCAGTTGGGAGCTGCACAATGCCTGCAGAGGCTTGGGGAAATCCAGTATATGTTGGACCACTATGAAAGTGCTCAGGAGGTGCTTTCTGCAGCTCAATCCAAGTTTGAGGCAATTGGTAATCAGTCAGGTGCTGCACAGTGCCTGCAGATTCTTAAAGACATCCCACATCCCTAGTGGCATCACCCTGACTTTCTCAGGTGAGATTGATCTGACTATTCCTTTCATCCATTCCTTTATCCAGCTCCTTCATGCACATGGACTGCCCTGACATTTATTCTAGACCAAAATTATCTGACATTGGATTCCTAGCAGGATGGAAAAAATTGCATATATTGGAGTTGCATTAGGTCTAACAGTTCACTTTCAAATTACTCAAGAATGAAGAATTGTCACAATCATAATTTAGGCCTTGCATCATGTTGAATATATTGGGTGGAATTGCAGAGAGGAAAATAATTTTTTTGAGCTGTAGACAGAATTATCAACCAGAATAATTAGTTACTCTACTCCAAAATCAAATAGCTGTTAGACTCATGACCTCAGTCATACAAAACACTGAGGGGTTCACCTGCACTTTCCCACACTACTATACATTTTCCAGTCATCCCTGGCTGGGAACTAATAATATGTATCTAAGTAAATAGAAAGACTTAGCTCCTAAAAATTCATATATGGGCTCATTGAAACATTAGAAAAATGTGAGCCACAAATTGATACCAAGGGAATGAGAGTGACTCAGGGAATTTAACATATATCCCCTTCTCCTCCTATCTAGTGCCCATCTGGATATCTTAGGAAGTATCATCTCTTGGATTGGGCAGTATTGAATTTCAAGTAAGTCCCATGTGACAGTTTCACAAATCGAATGGTAGTGTATGTCTCTGTGCTTGTTCGTGCATGGAATTGATCATTCCTGCCTACAGCTATTGCTGATTGGGTGTTGCAATAGATTAATAAAGGCTGGTTTATTTGGCACTCTATTTCTGCAAGAAACATCCTCATCCATAGGGCTTCCTTTGCAGTGTGAGTGACAGCCACATATTCAGATTCAGTGGTAGGGATGCCTGTAGGCCAAGCTTCCTGCAAGCCATACCTTTCAATCATTCACTGGATATATGTACCTTGTGAGAAAGAAATTGTCCTTCTATTTTGATTGCAAGTAACTTCTATGCCTAATAGCCATTGTAAAATGCCTAAATCCTTGATTTTGTATCGCAATCCAAGCTCATCCTTGAATCTCTATATCCTGCTCTTAGAATCTCTAGCTATGGTGATCTTGTCGACATCCAGAGCAATTATTATTGCATCTCTATCAAATCACAAGAATATGGCACACTTGACTCAACATCTATTGAATCCTATAGCCATGAGTGTATCCATTAATGTCTCATACCATTCTCTCCCTGATTGCTTTAGCCCATACTTGGCTTGCTTTAGATGTAGCACCTTATTCTCTTGTCCAGGTACTTCAAAACCTTTCAGCTGCCACATGTATATGTTTTCTTTTGAGTCAAGTGTTGAGGTAAGCACTATCAATGTCTGTTTGCTCTATCTCCCAGTCATTCCTGACTGCAATCACTGAGATTATCCATATGGCCATTAGTTTTGCCATAGGGGAGAATATGTTGTGGAATTTTATTTGAGGCACATATATCTATTCACCTGAGATATCCAGATCGGTGCTAAAGTGCAAGATAGGAGGAAAGGGAAATATATTCTAAATTCCCTGAGTCAATCTCATTCTCTCAGTTTCAATTTATGGCTCATATTTTTCTATTCATATGATGAGCTTATGGACGAAGTTTGAATTGCTAAGTCTTCCTAGTTATGTAGTTACTTATTATTAGTTTCCAGTCAGGGGAAGCTGTATAGTAGCACAGGAAAGTGCAGGCAAACCCCTCAGTGTTTTGTATCACTGAGGTGGTGAGTCTAACTGTTGTTTAGTCTTAACTTCAGTAGCAAATTTTTCTGGTAGATAATTCTGTCTACAGGCTTGATTTTTCAATTTTCTTTATTACACTTCCACCCAATATACACAACAGGTTAAGGGCCCTGCCCAGCAAGAAAGTATTTCAATGGGAAAGTCAAAATCTTTCTCCTTAGCTCACCTGGCAGTGGATGGCACCAATTGGGTCACCTGGAAGTAACAAACTCTCAGTACATTAATGTCTCATAAAGGGATACAATGTCACCTTGAGGGAACAGCTCAAAAGATTTGTGATATTCCTTCATGCACAGACAGACACATGATCACAGATGTTGAGCTAGAAGAAATAGAGAGATTGGAGGACAAATGAGACGAATATAATCAGTGTGAAGTATTGATTAAAGCCCAACTACTCACCACAATTCCAGAAAGTCTCTGCATAGAAATTCAAGCCCTCAGCACTGGAAGAGAGATGTGGAAGGCTCTATGTGATAAATACGAGAGTAAAGCACTCACTGTCAAAGTGGATCTGACCACAGAATATATGCACTCAAATGTCTCAATGAGGCCAATGTCAGGCCTCCCATCAATACCCTATATTCCATGCAGGAGCAACTGAAGGGAATGGGGGAAGTTATCAATGACAGCAACTTTGTTACTCTGATATTAGGATCACTGCCAAAAACCTACTGGCCATTGGTCAACACGATATCACTGCAGAAGCGAGCTAGTTCTAAGGAGCCAAGCCCCACAATTGTAATGGAAGCTATCTTGGAGGAATTTGATAGGCTTCAGATCAAGGAATCCCAGTCAAAGGTGACTGAGAATGCCATGATGTCAAAAGGGGGAAAGGGCAAGGGGAAGCAGAAGAAAAATTCTACCCAGCAGAATAGCAGTTCAAGTAACCCAGATGTCAAATGTTGGGACTGTGGAGAAAAGGGACACATCAGAACCAAATGTACAAAGAATCAAAAGAAGAAGGGAAACCAGAAATCAGGCAAAGATGAAGCACATATGGTCCAGCAATCAGAGGACTATGCTTGCACCTCAAATTCTGAGGGATTCAATCCTTCAACTGGAATCACAATTTATGATTCAGGAGCTTCAAGGTACATGTCTCTTAATAGAGATACATTCTCAGAATTCAAGACAATTGAGCTGATATCAGTCAAGGCAGCTGATAGGACAATTTTTGGGGCGACAGGAATTGGATGCATGAAAATTAATATTCTTAATGGAAATAGTAGCACAGAGGTCAACCTAAAGGATATGCTATATTGCTCTAACTTGGGATACACTCTCGTTTCACTGGAGAGATGTGATGGATTCACAGTCATCCTGAAAGACTGCTTATGTTGCAAAGGGCCATGTAATTGGCCAAATACCTCAACCCAACGGGTTATACAAGGTTGGAAGCAATGATATAGCCAATATAAGCACATATAGTGGCATCCAAGTGTATTCTATTGACAAATTACACCCGAAGATGGGTCATATATCACCCAAGGTCATCAAGCACTTAATTGAGCAGAAAATTGTTACTGGACTCGAAATGGATATGAAATCCAAACCAATGTTTTGCACAATATGTGCTAAGGCCCAAACCAACCACAGAGAAAGATTGGAGAACCTGGCACAGAGTCTTGGTGACAAAGTGCACACAGATGTTTGGGGACTAGCTAACCCATCAAGTTACAATGGGAAGCAATACAAAGTATGGATGAAGACTCAGCATGGGAAGCAGATTAAAATCTTGCAATCAGACAGAGGCAGTGAATATCTATTGGATGCAGTCACTAAACACCTCAAATCCCATGGTACTTGTCACGATCATGATTTGTGTCTTACTCCACCTTCTGAACCATCCAAACAACTTCCTTCCAAATTGATTCTTCAGAATACGAACAATTTTGTCACACATGAACCATTCAACATTCTGTCACCCTTAACACCATAATTCACCCTGATAATATCACAAGGACCCAACCAATAGATCAGGTCCTGTTATTAAACTTTCCTCAGAAAAGAAGCATCTACACTATTCCCATCACTATCCCCATCTATTTCTAGGAACTCAATATTAGGGTTGATTCTATGCTTCTAAAAGCTTATGGTGACAGGATATATGATTCAATATGTTGACACATTCATCTCCGACATTCAGGGTCGCTGTTTGAGGAAGTGAAACAAGGGTTTGTCTATCCGAAAAGATACACGATTCGGAAACAAGTTTCAGGATTTATTTCTAGTTCGTTAAATCTTTTTCTTATTCACAATTTTCATCTAACCCTTGTTCTCTATTTCCTATGGTCGTTAATTAGCATACATGTACCTTAGCTACTTTCTGATCCCCATGGACTCCTCCCCATTTGCTCTTGCCTCCGAACCCTCCAGTATATAAGTAGCACATTCGCATGTATGTTCCCCAGTTCAATTATTGCACATCTACTTGATTGATCTACTCTAACTTGACAACTCGCTGTGAACCATCTTGAACAACAACTTCACTTCGAAATAAGTACCATAAGACTTATCTATTTTGGTTTAAATACACTTCGAAAGAATGTAAAACCATTGGCTGTGATCGGCATGAACTGCGAAGTTCATTCGATCCACGAGAGAGAATCCTTTTGGAATACCTCTCTCTTCAGAACTGTGCACTTCTTCGCATATATTTCGAAACCCATTCACTTTTACTGTAGGATTTCTATTCGCTTTCGAATATCATTCTAATATCATTGAAACATTTTTGAACATTATTACTAACACTATATTCACTTATAACATTCATCTTTGATAATTGAATTCTGACAGTACTATGCAAAGTCTAACAGTCCACCCCTGAAGAGAGTGGTGTGGCAGAGAGGTTGAATCACCCCTTACTGGAGCATTCATATGCTATGCTATCTAAATTTTATTTCAGCCTAACTTTTATATGGCAGCAGCAATTTTCCCATGGTCCTTGAATGCTTGGCCCTTAAGGGGGAGGTACTGTCACAGTCACATATCCAGCTGATCTCTGGAACCCTCTGGAACTCTGGAATCTTCTGGAAGCCTTTTTATTCTTACCATTCTTGTTCCCTGACACCATTCCATTATTACCCCTGTCTCCATGTTACCGATTCCCCATAAGGGAGAAGAGGTTCTTTATATTAGACCCCCCCACATAATCTGCTGTTTGTTCTCATGGCCCATATCCTGTTCCCACAAATACACTTTATATAAGCCATTCACATGGCATCATTACAAGTTGTTTACTTTTCAATGTCTGACTCTAATGACTGTATCCTAGTATACAAATTTAATAACCTTCTGGGAAATCAAGTGCCTGAATGTGGATGCTGGGTCTAGGGATGGTTAGCATAAATAAATAGTGTTTTCAATGTGGGTGCATCGCAAAATGTCAATCTCTCCACTCTGGATACTCGTGTATCCTGTTGCTTAGTAATCCAATTTTTCACCCAATTCCAATTTTTCTCCTTCACCTGTCACTCTTTTCTCTTGATCATCAATGGATCATATAGGTTGTATGTCATTTTACCAAGGTGACTTGTTATTTTTTTTATCGATTCCTGGTTAAAGCAAGAGAGCTGTTTTAAGCTAAACCCTAACCCCAGGCAGTCTAGAGGGTTCCAGAGAATGGCCAGAGAGCAGTCTTGACACAAAGGTTCACTATTGTTTCCATTGATAGCTAAATAGCTCAGCTATCTAAACTCTGATAAGGAATCACCACTGGCCATTCACTCATAAATATCTACCAAGATCAAAAATTGTCTCATTTTTGATAAGTTCACTCTATATTTCTTATCAAATAACCCATGTCACCATACATGAGCTTTAAGCACTGGGCTCATTTGATCCCACAGCACTTGTTTAGATCACAATTCAAATCCAATTACCTAATCCATAAGCACCATCAAAGACACCTCAAAGTAAAAGCCCCAGAAAAATAAAAATAAAAGAGAATAAAATAAAGACAATTATATCATTTCTTGTTATCAATTTTATCACAGTACTGGCCCTGTTTGTCAAAGCTTTGCAAACTGGTCTGTAAGATTTATTAATGCATACTGAAAATATTTGAATGGCTCCCAAGCTATCTGGGCCAACCAGAATACTATAGACATAGAGTGCTTCTGAACAGTATCTTGGACGAGTTGGAGAAACCTGGTTCTATAGCAGAGTTATATTTTTGTCACAGAATCGGAATATTAAATAAAATAAAAATTTAAACTAATTTCCACACAAAATCTGGTACTTTTCATTTTCATAAAGAATTTTTGCGCTTCACGTGACTTAAGTGGTACCAGTTCCCGGTGACACTGAGAATCCCATACAAACTTTATATTTTTTAGGTTTTCCCGTAGTTTTCCAGACAAAACTACGATAAAATACTACAACCCCAAAGAAAACTTTGGAGAAACTGGAGATATGTTCGTTTTCTTGATTGCTAATACCATGATGCAATTCAGTTTTCTTCACAAAGTTTTCCAGATCGGAAAACTTTCCTGTACCCCCAGTGTTTAACACAAAAATGTGTATGCACGCAAAATTCCCGGCCTTTTTACGGGCTAAACTCAAAACCGATGCCAATAAGTCAAGCACATCAAATAGATTGTTAATAGAACGTGTCTTTAAAGTCGAACAACGTTCACAGTTTTTCTTGCGAGGTAAACGTTTCCAAGAGCACGTATGAAATAATATTTCTTGGTAAGGAATGAGGCACCCACAGGTATACACATGCGGGGTGCGCCACAGTTTTACCACTAAATCCTACCATCTCTAACAGAAGCAAAGAACTCCATCCTCCCATAAGCACCTCAAGAGTGCATGGATGGAGTCGCTCAACATGAACACACTAGCGAGCTCTCTTCCAAACTCGGCCAATGCAGAAAAACAGCTTATGGACAACTTCAAAGGTACAGCGTTTCCACCTCTACTCCGTATAGTGTGTTGCGATTGAGTTTTGATTTGCTTGGAACGGATATAGCTGCTGCCCTTTCGATAACGACTCTTTATCGGTCATCTTTGGACACTTCGAAGCAAGCCTATAGTGCCGGATACGCAACCTGCCTTCTGGATGTGCTTCATTTTCTCGAAGCTGGAGTGTCTGTGTCCGGAGACGATGGTGAAGAGATGACAATTGGAAAAGTGATGGATTGGATCGAGGCACGTCTAGAAGCTATCAAGAGTACAGCAGAGGAAGAGGAGGAAGATAGAGTGAAGGAAGGCCCGTCCAAAGCTCCTCAGGAAGAGGCGGTGAAAGAGGACCGGGAGAAGAAGAACCGGAAGGTCAGCAGCGTCGCTCCAAGTCTATCCAAGTCACAACGGCGCAGCAAGGAGAACTTGCAGGAAGTACCTCAACCGACTAATAGTACACAGCAAATGCCATCACCTCGCCTTCCTTCCACGTCATCTCCACCACACTCAATTCCTTCACCCTCACCTCCGCCGCCGCCGCCACCGCTTGTACGCCCCATCCGACACAAGCGCGGCTTGAAGGATCTGGGTCCTAGCGTCCCCTTCAACACTGATCATCTTCCACTTCCAGTGTCAGTCACATCAACTACCGGCTCTTCGCCTTTCACGTTTTCTTCCGATGTCGTATCTACTGTGCCTGTGCTAGGCTCCAAGCGCCGACATGCTGCTATGCTTGCGGAATCACCAGGCTCCTCCAGCACAGGAGGAACACCCTTACCAAACCAGCTTCTCAGTCACGGTCACGGTCACACACATGCCCATGGGGGGAGAAGAAAACGAGGTCGAAGTGGGCGAGACCGAGACCCGCATCATGGTCAGGGCGCAGCCCCAAATGGTAGTATGAATCCGGGGCAGGGCTGCGCGGATGCAATGGAGGTAGAAGAGGAGGGAAGAGAGCGAAAGCGAGTTGCAAGGCGTTAGCAGCGAGACTCATTGTTCATTCCACCAGAGATCGTGAGCGGTATTTTCGGTTGGCTCGGCCTCCTCCTGTACCGCCTTTACTCACATGCCACTCTCATTACACCCCCCATTCCCACCGCCCAGCATCTTCTCAAGACCATGTTTCATCAGCGTCCTCCATCAGCCGTGTATCTCGCACTTACCTATGATGCCATGATTGTTTATGATATATATGTCACCCTCTCCCCCGTCATTGACAGCAAGAAAAGATTGGACTTGTGATCCGATGGTATAGGGTTATGTCGTGTCTCCCTCGCGGCCTCCTGCTGGTCCGGCAAGCCCCTAGAGCGCTTGATTGGCTACCATGCCTTGCCTGCTGCGGCAACAATAAAACCAAACCAAAACTTGAACCAATTCCTTTTCTTCCCCGGACAAGAAAGAAGGAGCAGAATACTTTGGTAATGTTTGTGGTACTGGCGCGCAAATGATTCACTACCTTACGTGGATGCGCACCTGTAACCCCTCTGCTCTCCCGGACCAGGGTCGACATCACGCATGATTCAATAGCAAACTTATCATGAGAAGATTAGGAGCAGTGAGCCGAAGCGATCTGAGAAAATCAATGTCGGAAAGCAGAATATAACTTGTTCTGCTTCCAGCTGATCTCGCAAAGTATAGCCAGAACATGTGTGTTCTCGGTGCCTGGTAAAGTATCCCAAGCCAGAAATGGTGCCAGTGCACCAGCACACTGAGTTCATATGCAAGGAATTGGACTGGCCCTCCAAGGCACCGGCTAGACGGGGGATCGACTTCCAAGATTCAAAAAGTCAAGATGTGGTCACGAGTCTATTGTAAGAGGAATTATGGCCCTAGACTTTGACAATATTGACCTATCGCACCTGAAACCCTGAGTTGGGTACTGAGTCTGTATATTAGCACATGGATAGAAGTTATATTGAGGGTATACGGCTAGCATACATGGCTAAGAGGGTAATGTCACTGACCGCGAACAGGGCATACTTTGTTATACTTGTGGCATCAAGAGCATCCCTAGTTGATCCAACTGTGACTAAGACTCAGGGAAGGGTAGGGTCTTTAAGTCCCACGATTTTACTTACGGACCACAGCCGCTTAGTAATTCAGCTATCCTTGAACGTTCTAGTCTTCGAGGGACTTTTATGGTATGCCTGTTTGAATCCTTGGTCTCGTTGATTCTAAAAGACTTTACTATTTCTTGCTTATCCTTTTAAGCCTGCGACTCTCACATCGCACCTACTTACCATCTCTCCGGATGCTTATTTGCGTGCTACCCGGCACACGTTCTTAAAGGCCGCAGGGAATCAATCAATCTCCAAAGAGCGGTTAGAACACTGGCTAACTCAGGATCGGATTTACGCTTTTGTAGGTGAGTTGAAACGCGAAATTAACAACCCCCCCCCCCTGTTGCAAACAAACCCCTCGTCTTCTATCGCGCTGACTTTTTTTTTGTTGCGACTTCCGTAATCTCAGGGTACCCCAAGTTCATATCTCTATTGTCTTCTCGGGTTCCCCTTCGGGCTTGCCCGTCCGAATGGACAAAGACCGAGTCTCCCGGCAATACATTGGAAGAACGAATACTAGCCCTTCTCTCTTCGTGCCTTTCAAACATTGTGCTCGAAATAGAGTTCTTCAGGAAAACAGCCCTAGAGAATGAGCTAGATATCATGAAGCGGCCTAGGATCGACCTCTCAGTTGAGGATGAATTAACAGGTTCAATCACTAAAGCCTATACAGATTTTATGATATCAACGGCTGCTACCGGAAGCTTTAGCGATGGGCTTGTGCTGTTATGGGCAACAGAGAAGGTAAGAATTACCCCCCCCTTTTTAAAAAAAAAGCATCAGGCCTTGGAGGGTGTTTTGTCTCCAGTGCTATCTTGAGGCATGGACATACGCGCGTTCGCAGATGACAGCATCGACCGTTAGTGCCACAGCAGGAACGTCGCGCGCACTGGAGGCTTTTATTAACAATTGGACCACCGAAGAGTTTCGTGCCTTCGTGAACCAAATTGGTTCTCTTCTGGACGAATACGCAGCAACATTTAGCCCTCGTGAATATGAAGAGTTGCAGCATACAGCAGAAAATATTTGGAAATGGTGCCTATGGTACGAAGAAAGGTTCTGGGACGGAGAGTAGAGCGCAGTAGTGGCTCCCCCCCAAATACATGTATACATCATTAGGCGTTTCGTTACTCAAAATTCAAGATCGACCTTGGCATATACTTAGGGCCCTAAGGATAAATAAGTGGACGAGATGCCTTCTAGTTGTCAAATGGAGATAAAGAGTCTGATTGTGATTCCGGTGTGACGGGATTAAAAGATCGGGAACGCGACCGTGCTCCTCTGGGCACCACAGGTGGTGGAGGAAAGGACATGGTGGATGAAAGGGAAGAAACAGAAGGAGCACTGGCTCCAGTACTAATGGTCGAACGGCGCGCTGGAGGCGGTGGAGGCGGTTTCTTCGTAGCTTGCTTACGTTGGGGTAAAGCTGGAGGCTGTCTTGCAGAAACGCTGCCACTGGGAATACTGTTTCCTTCAGCGTTGCCAATCTCGATGCCATTATTAGTAAATCTAGCAGGTGCAGACGATACACCGTCGGGGTTTGAGTCCTGGCCTAGCGGCCCGAAAAGACCCCGCATATCGTCTTCCTCCTCTGTCAACAATTCAGCAGAGACTTCTTGTTCATGCATATGCTCTGTTACTAGGGGACTTGTGGCCAAATGATGGTCACCGAAAGGTTCGTCATACAGCCGTATCTGAGGACCAATATCCTGGTCATCGGAGATGATAGACGTGCCATCTTCAGATGTGGTATCGGTCAGAGCGCGTTGCGCAATACCCGTCATGCGCGGCGGTATGGGTGGAAGAGGTGGAGGGACTACTCGTCCAACTCGTGAAATTTCTTCGGCATAGTCAGTAGGAAATAGCCCTCTCCTACCAGACAATTCGCCCATAGACCAGCCGCCCTTAGGTTCAGACAGAACAGTTATCTCATCGCCGACACGGAAGTTCAACTCATCCGATGACCCGGAGAAGTCGAAAATGGCACGCATAATCGTGCGCGGTGCAGAGGGAGCAGAAGAACCGGAGGCAGACATTGAGTTGAACGACGAGTTCGACGAGGATGAGTTGGTCGGTTTGCTAAACTGTCGGATAGATGTAGGTGGTGTTTGGCCAAGGACCTTGCTCATGGCTGACGAGTTGAAGGATCGTGGTAACCCCTCATTGCCGATACTATCCTCATATGAAATTTCATCGTCGTCATCATCGCTTTCCCCTGCATTTTCCAAGCTCGCAAAGGCTCGGCCTGAGCCCTTGCCTTTAGCTGCACCTCTGTCTTTCTTCCCATCCCTTTTACTCCGCCCGCTCCCAGACAATGACGAAACAGCGCTCGATGCCCATCCCGCAACGCCAGCTCGTTTATTGTTATTTGCGCCATCAGAGCCTATGCTGTCGCGGCTGCGTTTCCTGTTGTGTGCTGTTCCGACAGACCTTGTCGATCCCCGTGAGCTTGGTCGTGGCGTACTTGCGGGGGATCCATGTCGCTTAACGCTGAATCCATGATCTTCTGCATCACCTTCAGATAAGGGTGTTGTTGCTCCCGTGGCAGAAAGACGCCCACTGGCCGAAGTCCTTGATGTGGATGAGATTGAAGGGGTGGAACGTCCAAACGCGAATGCATGTGGGGCTGTTTTGGAACGTGCTATCCCTGTGAATTGGATTGCAGATCTATAGATAAATATGAATTGGAATGTGTATATATATATACCATGTCGATTAATACTTACTCATCGAGCCACTCAGCCTGGGTGTTACGCAGGACTTCCAGGTATTGTTCAGCAAAGCGCGTCTCGGTAGCAAGTAATTCTGTTAAATCGCGTAGCTGTCGAATCTCGTTCTCTTGAATCGCTTGCATTCGAGCTTGCACATCTGTAGACGTCTCCTCGCTGTGATGAAAATTGTACAATATGGCAAAGTGAAGAAATAGATAGACTTACTAGCGAAGCTTTGCTTTCGTTAGCTCTTCCTCTGCTTCCCTTACATCCTTTTCCTTCTTTGCTTTGTTTGCCTTCGTTACGGCTGCGTCATAGGCCAACCTATACACTCAACCCTATTAGGAACTAGCAGGTAACCACAAGACTCGAAAATACCTTCGTGAATCCAACTTTTTCCGCTGCGATGCATACTCGCCAAACTCATCTAGCACACCTTGAAGACTAGCGAGGTAGGTGTCGCGGAAAGTAAGAGCGAGTGTTTCCTGGAGCGTCGCAAATTTACAATGCGCGCGGCCAATTTTTTGCAACGCTTGACCTATATATAATATTCGGATTAAACGCGATGATAAAAAGTGAGTTCAAAAGCGACAGCACACGCACCAAATGCAGAGTCGTCACCAAATTCCTCTCCATGCGACAGCATAACTGCACCGAGAGCATCTACAGGTAACATCTTGACACCCTCCTCTACACTAGAATACTCTTTCTTCTTCTGAAGATATCCATGGTACTCGCCGCACGCATTATATAACCTGAGGGCGGGCGCATTGGTGCTGGCAAACTAAATGTAATCCACCCCGTCCAATGACGCACCTCTCCATCCCGGCTCGTCGCAGTTCAATATCCTGCTCAGCTTCCATAAATTCTTTCGTGAGGACTGTCTTTTCCTTCGAGGAAATGACTTCCCTCCCCCACTGTAGGGAATTGGATAACTTAAAACGTTATATAGACGCTTCACTCACTTGCCGAAGCTTTCCGAGCTGAGAAATTGTTCAGAATCATGACGGAAGAATTTGATAGAGAATCGCTCACCTGCTTGCTAGCCATCTTTTAGGCGAAAGTCTGAGGTGTTGGAGGTATGGAAGATAGCCCGTTCATCGAGTGGTCTGATTCTATTCTTTATCTATGGGCCCATATGGATACATAGCAACCTCTGCCCATTGAGAACAAAGCTTTACAATGCTGCCGAGTCGTCGTGTGCATCCTTGCTGTATCCCTTTCTTAAATAGGATAAGCTTCGCCTCATATCATATGGTTAGTCACTGCCTTGCCCGAAAATACATCCTTGGTTTAAAATCGACGCCAACACGCCGAGTAGATGTTGGCGTCGAGTAGATTCGCGACCACCATGTCATTAATGTTACCTTGGTCTGAATAGTACCTGTTAATCTACTCTAGAAACCTATACTACTAGTGATGCGGTACTGACAAGTTAACCCATATTTACATCCACGTCACCAGACCCCGCTTCGAGCGCAGCTACTGCATTGCGAACCGCAGATATCTTTTCCCTCATCACACCAACCGCCTCAACTAGGAGTCGCTCGGGTGCATAGGGCCCTTCTGACTCGACGTTGACTAAATAGCGTAGACAAGGTGTCCCGAAGTAACATGAGACCACAATAGTAACGTTAAGAGCAATGTCGTCAGAACAAAGAGGAGGACGACTCAAGGTAACGCACATATAAACCAATCTCTTATCCTGGATAGCTCAACTTTGTCACGGAACTCGGCATGCCGTAGCACCTCTCGGGACATTCCATCCTTCCGGGAACAGGCCACAAAAGGCTCATCTTGGCCTGAACAAATGAGAAAAAGTAAACAGTGACGAAAGGCCTCACATACCTTTGTTGTTTTTGCGGGTCGAGATAACTCCAGGTGAAAAACAAGAAATAAATTTAGGAATAGAAGCAGGGGAGATGGGACTTTTTATGTGAATACGAGGATGTAATCGATAAGATACCGTAGCTATCATTCACAAAAAACAAAAGCAGTCAGTAATGAGCCATGATTCAGTCCACGAATACATACCGACAGGGCTCCACTTGGCATGTGCGGCCCCAATGCCTTTTATAGCGTGCATCTCTATGTCAATCTCCTGCCCCGGGCGCAACTTTGCGAGTAAGATATTGGGATTTGTTGGGCTGGGAGGCTTTTCTTTAAATATTGAAATCTGTTCACCCTGCGGCTGCCATTCGAAATCCGACGTGAGAACTAGCGTCTCCGTCATCAATTGGGACTAAGTCTAAAAACGCGAGTATGCCCACCATTGGCATTGTGATACAATTTTTGGTGATCTGTCTCTCCTTGCGCAGCATTTTGGTTTCGCGTACAAGCAACCTGCAGGCGGAACACGATAGTGTTGCGGTCTGTAGCAACATCTGGCGCGGGATGGAAAAACGTGTAAGACCCGGATAACGATAGACCATGAGTACTCACCCTCTTTCATCTCTATCAAGCTCGGATCTACGTTCAGAGGGACAAGACCTAAGCGATGGGCTAGTATTTCATCGGCAATAACGGATGTGTTGTTCCATACATAGACGTGTTCGATAGCAATTGTCGGGACCTATGAACGCTTGACTTCAGTCTGCGCCTGGTGCTCTTAGAAGCACCTTCGACAGCAAAGTCGGCTAAAAGCTTACTTCTGCAATGAGGATGCGACGGAGGGCATTCGCTATAGACGCGTCCACTCCGACAATATCGAACTCGCACGAGCGCGAGGAAAGCCTCTGGACCTTTACAACGAGGTTCTGAATGTATGAAAGGCTGTGAATCTGAACACGACCTTTTTAGAATAAAAGATACTTACTTTCGAAAACCAATCCAAGTTCCATGAGTGATCTTCGTTAGGATAGTATCCCGGAAAGTCAGTGCTTGAAATCTGGAAAATGTGGTATGAGGCAAGAAATTTGGAAGATAGAGGAGGACAGACATGTGCTACACGTTCTGGGTGTGCAATTACATGCCTCCGTGGGTCTTCAGCTGAAGACAAGGCCATGGGTGTTTGTAAAAATACGTGAGAAATTCGGGTACGAAAATAAGGACGAATCGCTATTGGTCACAGATGTCACAAGGACGCGCTAGCAAGCTTCAATGATACTAAATTGGTTATCCTCTTCCAATCCTACAGTCGAAACACCCTCTTCCTACGACTCTTTATTTAATTCTATGAACTTTGAAACAATTGCGGACCCACACTTTGCGACAGCATTTGCATTAGGCTCATTGTCGACTATTGGTGTCATTGCCCTGCACACGCGATATTTCAAGCGTATACCCACTTCCGACTGGGTGTGTAATTATCCTGTAGGAAGTCATACTGTTTAATGTATCAAGAGCTAGATCCATCCCAGACTGATCGCTAGGAAGAAGTGGATCAAAGGCGTCGTAACAAGGTACAACGTTTCGAAATGTTAACATCACATGATCTACAGAGAGGAACCGCTTTCTTGCAGTGTAGGGGACGGTGACGGATTTCGTCTGTATCATACCCCTGGGCCGTTCTGGAGGTGGCCATTGAAATTGAGACACGTACCATTAAGTGCGAAAGGTGTGTATACGGCAACCATTAGTTTGATTGCACTGATCGCTTTTCCAGAGCTAAAAGATGAGACGATTCACATACGTTTAGCAGGTATTGCGCCTAATTTTAATAGACAGTTAGAAAAATGATCATATCTCTCCAGGTGTTGATGCTCCGGAAGCAGCGCACTTCGGAAAGGAGGCACAGCCATACGCCGTTGAGGCACTCACTTGGTTAAAGGGCGAGATAGAGGGGAAGCGATTATGGGTACAATTAATCAGACGTGACCAATACGGACGCATCGTGCGTTATTTTAATGCTTCCATCAGTTCTTCAGGTTGACTCTCTTGTGGGGTACTATTCACTCCTTTCTTCGGGATTGTGATGAAATTGGATTATTTGAACGGTAGGTATCGATACCTGTTCATCCTCCGCGTGTACCATTCCTTCGTGCACCCGCTTCCCGCTGTGTCTCCATCTCTTTGTTAAGTGCTGGCTATGCAAGGACATACGAGCAATCGGGTGCTGAGTATGGTCGATGGGGTAAAGAGCAATTTCTTCAATACGAAGAAGCAGCCCGGTCAGTTCTTGTCTATTCCCTCACTCGTTTTTCAGATTGCGGTGTGATACTTAAAACTGCATGTTTGTTCGCGCAGGACTGCAAAAAGGGGAATGTGGGCTTCTAAAACCGCCCTTGAATCACCTTCGGAATATAAGAAGCGATATCGAGAGAAAAACATCACAAACTTGAATGGCGATTCCGACCCAACTAAAGAAAGTCGCTCCACCAGTCATAAACAAAGTAAGAGTTGGACCAGATTCCTTCCTTTTTTGCGATAAATCAGCTTCCGGAGTTATTATTTGCACTGCCGACTTTTGGAATACTAACACGTCTCTAACTTTACTTTGACAATGGCCACATCTGTGTATTTAGAATATTATTACTATTTAAGACTAGTTGTATTCATTCGTAAAGACATCAGCAGCCCTAAGAGTCTTTCAAACAGGACACATCCATTGATATCTGTCAACGTCGCAATCATAATGCGACGTTTTAATCCGAGTTTAACCCGCTCACTTCGACATTGTTTCTATGAACACACGGGTCAGCGAGTGCTATTTGCGATGACCCTAATCTAGACAACAAACGCTCAAGAAATGGCCTCAGGGCATCATATGCTGACTATTGATTCAACAACTAAACGGCATTATAGTTCCCCACGACTCTTTGCCTCTGCTAGGCTTAACTCTAGGACAAACCTCAATTCATCATCCTCTTCCTCTGCTTGGGTTTCCCTTCGGGGTGCAGCCTGTACCAGAAGCGGGCTACGAGAAATGGAAGACGACGTCGACGGAGACGTGTTCATTATGTGCTCGGAGATGGAACCACTTCGACCAGCACTGAGGCCGCTCGAGATGCTGCCTCTAGACCATGATCCACTAAGCTGGAGAGATGCCGCAGAGCGGTTGGATGACCCAAATGACGACGTCATAGTTGGAAATGCCTCGAGATCGTCCAAGCCGGAACAAGTTGTTGCCGTGGACATGGAGGCTTCTGACAGGCCACGTGCTTCTATGGATATGGGTGATGGATCTCTAGATCTAGCAGCCGAACTATGAAGCGGGCTGCTCCTGCATCCGGGTTCAACGGGTTCAAGTGAGAGCATTGGTGAAGGTTGCCCTTTAGAGTTTGAAGGTGTAGGTGGCGTTACAAGGTGCGAAAGATTGTCATGACGAGATGAGGAGGTACTCGAGGAAGAGCACAAAGTTCGGGAAGCTAGAGGCAGCACTAGTGGCTGGGGTCCAGGAGCCTCGGCGAAATCGTCAAGGATGAAAACCCCATCCGCATCATCGCTGAGGATAGCAGTAGTCGTATCCTTGTCAGGGCCTGGCAGCGATGGTACCCTATCCAACATGGTGGCGCGCCTTTGATCCTCTTCCTCGCGGCTGAGCATCAAAACATACTCTAGGGCTTCCGTTTCGCTGAGGCCAAGTCGATCGAGCGTCGCACGCTGAGCTCTTGCACGACCGTAGACACGTTGCGTATGTGCACGCTCATCATCAAGGAGGCGCTTCGATTCGCGAATGTCACTGTTAAGCTCGATCTGTTCTAGATTCCGGCAGCAGCAATGAAGTCAGGTAATAAGCCCTCCGCAGGTCACCAAGAGAAACATACGCTGCCACTTATTCAATGTGTTGCCTGTGCCTCTTCCCCTCGGTTTCCCGGTATGCTTTGTTTTACCCTTCCTGTCTGCCATCACTGCTCCGGCCTGCCATACGAGAATGCGACTCCCCACATTGGCGACTAGCAAGTCACCACGAAGAATTATTTGCCCCACAGGATCCCACAGACCCGTCGGGTTGGGCCTAGCGGCAGGGGAAGCGAATGATCTTAGTGGAGCAAATGTGAGACAATCCCAAACTTTCAATGTACCGCGTGAGCTGTTTTAAAGAATCCAGAATACATAAGTGATAAGACTCCAGTGAAAACCCATAAACCACACCTTCCAGTGATAATGACTAAACTATTGACTTCGATAGCGCAGACAGCACCATCATCGTGTGCCTCCCATCTGCGACTCGAAGTGACCTCTGCCATTAGTCCGTCTATTGCATAGTGATTTTCGGGTTGATTGGTGTCAACGAAGGAGCCCTCAGCATCCAAATTCCAGACACACACTCTCCCAAGGACATCGCCAGCTAGCACGGAAGTACACCCGCAAGAGACATTAGGGTCCGTCGCATGACTTAGAGATAATGAAGGTGCACATATATTGACAGGAGTAGAAGGAGCAGGAGTCAAAGCAGAGTCGTGATCCCGGGTCACAAAACAAGGCTTGATGCTGGTGAGTGGACCGATAGGGCCACCACAAAATCGCGTGATAATAACGAGGCCAGAATGAAGATTAACTGCGATGCGAAGAATGTGCCGTTCGTTTCCATGATGGACGAGGAGCTTAACTTTGGATGGCGAAGAGTCGGGGTCGATATACAAAGACTCAGGTAGATTGACACCCGTTGAAGTAGATCGGACGGGTTGTGTAACCCTAAAGGCCTGTGCGATGCCAATCACCGTCTGACCGCCTGTGCTATCACCCTGTAGCTGGAAACCCCACCACACCATGATGTCGCCACCTTGGAAAGCAGCAACAAGGACATTCGCTGCTACGCAATACCCAACTTTGATACATGAATCAGGGGACAACGCATCCCCCCTTGGCCCAAATCCCGTCCACAGACATCGCATGCGCCTCGCATCCCAAAGCTTGACTTGACCATGAGAACATCCACTGACAATTAAGTCATCTTCTCGGCCGACGAAATTCAAGCAGCGTACATCCCCTGCATGTCCATCATCCACGCTGCATCGCGTGAAACGTGCCGCAGGGCGATTGGAGTCCATCACACGGGGAGCGGATGTCACGGCCACCTCTCCATTACGGAAACCCCAGACAATGCGCCCAGTTCCTCCGCAGGACGAAAGTGCGACACATGAGACATTTGGACTGAACTCCTCATTTGGATTCCCAATCCCGAGCCCGTTGGTGGTACCTGAAGCGTCGAGATGACCTTTGAGGATCTTACCTACGGAACGATAAGGTAATACTGGTACCCCATGAATATCGTACATACCTGTTAGAGGAAAGCTACGGGTGACGATGCCATATTGCAAATTCGAGGTCATGAGGGAGGTGTTCTCGAGAAGATGCATCCCTGATACGTTCCAGTAGTGGGGCTGGTAGCGCAAGGTGGTGCTGCGAGACTTCTCCCAGCGGCTTAAGAAAGGACTCAGTCATTTTGATTATCAATATGTATTTAGAGACGTACCAAATTGCTTTGAACCTATAAACGAACTCCTTTTTCCAAGTACTCTCTGTCCTTCTCAGTAGAAGTTTTTGCTCTTCTCGAGGGTCGGATTCTGGTCCAATTCCCAAAAAGTGAAATGCAAAGACACGATACCAAGTATTGTCGTCGGCTATGTGGTCTCTAAGCCGACGATTGACCCGTGATAACGCAAACAGCGACGGTGGGTCATCGACGTAAGTAGTGATATGTGTGAGAGACTCCCCCGGTAGAGACAGGAGAAAGCATCTCGAAGGACTGCCCAATTTCTTGGTGAAGAAAGGTCGATCAGAGTGCGAAGCATGTCGAAACTTATTGGTCTTGGGATTGGGAAAAGTTGTGAATGACGAAACTGGTGTTTGTGAGTTCAGTGATGGCGTGTCTTGCATATAAAGATGTATAGGAGCTAAAACGGTGAAGGCAGACCAAAAGGCAAAGCGGTCTGCTTGAGGTCGATGACAAGCGTATAAAGCAGAAGCACCCACACGCACCCCCCAATAGATCATACATTTATTTTATGCAACGAATACGTTCAGTCTCAAACCAGAACTTCTCCCAGGTGCATTGCGAGAATTCATTTGATTTTCCTCTTCATGAGATGAAGCACCTGTTGAAAACTATAGTAAGATCTTTAAAATAAAATAAATACCCTCAATACTTATAGCATTAAAGGTCAGTCTTGCACAAAAGTTACTCGTAGAAGAGTCAACTAGATGGTACCTGACAAGGGATGTATGCCAAGTTCCTTGGTTGAAAAGTCGATAGCAAATTGTCGTCAATACAGAAGTTTTAAAGATAAAAGGTCAAGACTACAAAGACTGCCGATGCATCACATATATTCACCCCATGGTGCCCTGCTGTGCGCGGATAGCATTGGTAACCCTTAGCCCTTCCTGCACCGAAACTGCCTCCTCGACCTATAAACACATCAGTATGGTAACAGGAGAACCCATCAAATGACTAACCCAGGGCATTGAAAAGAACTGGCTATTTTTCAGGTCCTCTTCACGGACACCCTGTTCGTTGCCAAGCACAACGTCCAAGTCACGAGACTGACTTTCGAGCCACGTTTGTACGAACGCTCGAGGGTCCGCTGCGAATGCATTTAGAAAGTCGAGCTTTGTCTTGGAAGAACGGATGGACTGTGCAGCTATTGCAATCTAAAGTAATGTGTTTTGAAGCTTTAGAAAAATTCCACAATTAGG
This sequence comes from Ramaria sp. MG151, assembly GCA_003314545.1. Classification (NCBI taxonomy): domain Eukaryota; kingdom Fungi; phylum Basidiomycota; class Agaricomycetes; order Gomphales; family Gomphaceae; genus Ramaria; species Ramaria sp. MG151. The sequence continues at coordinate 22,507 of QMFG01007257.1, read as the reverse complement.
TGAGCGCACCTCTTCGTCCAGCGCTGTGAGCCGCTTAAGAGACTCGCCTGCAGCATGTATGGCAGACATTTTCGCCTTAAGAGCGGTGTCGTCCATTGCAATTTCGATATCGTGCGCTTGCATACCAGTCCCTCCTTCAGAGTCCACACTAAGAGAGGAAGGTGAATGATGATCAGGTGCTAGTCAACAAACGCACTTGATCGTATACGATAGCACAACGGGGTCTACAGGCTTCAAACAGCGATTCACAATTTCTGGCAGTTGATGAAATGTAATTTGATCTATTCCAAATATCTTACCCAATACGCAATAAGAACATGATCACAATATTGTTCGGTTACTCACCGGTCTTAGCTTCAAATCAGGTCGAATAATCCTCCGGTCTACTTTGTCTTGTAGTCCATTAACTTTGATGTAATGCCATAAGGCAGTAATGATTCCAGTCCGAGTTTCTTCCTTCATATCAAGAATATCCATCAATGGATCCACCAGCTTGTACCGCTCTGGAATTCGTTTTAGGTGAAGGATCACGCGTGCCGTGACAGGCACATCTCCACGTCGCTTGATTTCAAAACCATCCTGGTCAGGGTGTGCACCCGTACCTCGCCACTAAAATATATGATTAAAAAAACAGGTTCTATAGGGAGAGCCTGGTAAGACGTACCTCCACAATGTTCCCATCCGAATACATCGCTGGGTCACGGTCAAACTCTATGACAATGCCTTTCAAAAATGACGTAAATTTTCGTGTAGGAACACGTGAGCTGGAGTTTGGCTATGATATTCTGTGAACGGTGATGTGGAAAATAGTTTGCAAGAGCTTACAAGATCGAGTAGTCTGCCCTCAACCTTGAATGTCCATGAGGGGATTCCATGTCCAGATGCAAAATCGAGCGAATCTGCATTCAGCGGTGCTATACTTCTTTCTCCGTCAGTTTGCCACGGTTGACCTTCCACGGAATGAGACAAGAAAATGCGCAATGTCCTTGGTACCTGTTCAAGTTCAACAATTGACTGGGCTACCATCAAATACAGTCACTGACCATGGCAATCTTAACAAATGAGTCATGTATTTCCGTCTTCTTCCGGCTCATTGTCCAGTCGAGCTTTCGTTCCATCTCGAGGAGGTCGGTATATAGCCGTGACTCGTCGAACTCGTGCAAAGTCGAAGGTAGAGTCTTATCTGTGAGCCTCCGGCGTCTACAAAGATAGATATTATCGAGCTAGGTTGACGAAGGGCGACGCACTTGGCTGTCTTTGGTGCCTCCATCCCAATCGCTGCAGCGCTCATGCGGGTTCAATGTGGTCTTGGGCGTCTACAACGGTAATTAGTCATCATGTCCGTGATTAGCTGGTAACCGATGTCCCAGCTACTTGTTGACTATACCCACATTCCCAGGGAAACCCTCGCCACCTTGAAGTCGTTTCTCCGCCATGGCTCCCGTACGTATCGTGCACTACTATGTACAGAACGTTAATTCTGGTATACTAACTTAAACCATTACAGTTTCCCACTCCCGCACACCCTTCCCTCGATGCGATCCCTACCACGTCAGAGATCAGGAAGATCTATCCTCGAGACTTTTTCCCAAACCGTAGATCGTCATTTCAAGGCCACAGTGTTATACTTTGATTAATCGTCTATTAGCAAACACTGTGCGTCTGCCGTTGGGAAAGACAACATATTGGCTGTTTGGTCCTGAGAAGGGCCCAAAGGTACTACGTCCGTGAATTATAATAAGTTGAATAAAGCTTCTGCTAGGTTGTACTTGTCCACGGCATCTCTACGCCTGCAGTGGTATGGAAATACCTCGCACCGTTCCTGGCCGAAAATGGGTGTAGGGTTCTTGTATACGGTTTATTAGTTTTCCACTCTTATATCTGGGTAGCTCATCCTGAAAGACAGATCTCTTCGGGAGAGGATACAGTGAAGCCCCAGAAACGACTTATAATACCGACCTTTACATAACGCAGCTGGCACTCCTCCTTCAACAGGTGCAGTTTGCGAATGCTCATATTGTGGGACTTTCTATGGTTACACTCCCGTTTTACAGTTCGGAATTTCTCTGATATCGACTCTTGTCTAGGGTGGTGGGATTGCTGCAGCCTTCGCTGCGATTTTCCCTAGTCTTGTGACTGAAAAGGTCGTACTCATAGCTTCAGCAGGCCTAATGGAGGCATGTACCTGTTTATTTCTCGCATACAAACTTTACATTGATCGGTTGTCAAGCTACCTCCCAGTCTGTCCCAAGTGACGGCTCAGTCAGTCGCGGTATTGCTTTTTAAAAATTGTCTTGTCTTGATCTTTGACAGTTTGGGCTTGACAGGAGATAAACATTACTGCAGCCGACCCCAAAGGCATCACAGGACAGGTTTGCCCACTTCGTGATTGCAAAAGACATGACTTGACCATTCGGAATAGCTTCGAAAAATGCAGGCTGAATGTCTTCCGGGATACCTGCACGCTTTGGCATCTTCTATGAAGGATGGCCCGCTCCGTGACATGGACGACGCTTTCAAAACCATTGCCGAGACCTCGCGTTTGAAGTGCCTTATCATTCACGTGGGAATCCTGCTGACATCGTCGGACATAACCTGACCATGGCTTGAATTACAGGGCACCAATGATGCTACCGTGCATTTCAGGTTTGGAGAGAGAATCAAATCGTTACTTCCAGCGGCAGAGCTCCTTTCTGTCGAGGGAGCAGATCATGACTTGATACTCGCGGAGAAATATTACGATCAAGTTCGAATTGCCACGCTGAAATTCTTGCAAAGCTGATTTGAAGGAAATCAATCTATCTGCGCAGCTTTCGTGTAGCTACATTGTCTTGAAAACATCAAGTGTTGAGTAAAGAATTGTTTTGATATGGGAGATGGTATCGATTTGTTCATCGCTTCCGTAAATCCTTCGCTAGTTGTTCTAGCTGTTAAATTGTACCCAAAATCTATAAATTTGATCGATCCCAATCTAATCAAGCCTCCAGTCAATACACTCCATAGATTGACTAATGAGCGAGGTTCGACTTCCTTTATCTGACCTGTGATAAAAACACTGAGGAAGAACAAGACCCGAGATAACTGAATAAAACCGCACAAAGAAACCCTACTGGGAAGCAAAGAGATGAAAGAGACGTCACACACTAAGAAACGTACGAGTATTTGGCTGGATACGCGTTTCAGTTTCACCAAGTGATAGAGACAAAAGTGACTGTGAGACTCAGGCTACGAGGTGAGGATATGTACGAACGTGAGTTGCACCAATCATCGCCCACGGCGACGATGAGTCCCATGAAATCCAAAAAGATCGCAAAGATCATGAAGGGTGTGTACAAGGAGTGAAGTGAAGGCGAGAAACACACCTCTGTAATTCCAACTGGTAGTAGAGATTTCTGGCGTTGTCCTTGAATAGCCTAACCTTAAGCTTTATTGCTAGGCTCGCACCCACCGCCACTATAATTTTTCTTAGAGGAAAATTCGCCCTTCACCTTTGGAATAAAGTAGAAGAATAAATTTAGGACTTGAAGTTGAAACTGTTTCAATTACCAATTCAGTTTTGAACATTTGACAAACAATGACATCACGGATTCCCACACTGAGCTTACTTGAGCTCAAGCATGTCTGGTCCTTCCTCTACAATCCGTCGTGGCCTTCTCAATTTACCTGGTGCAAACAGCGCCTCCAAATCCCTAACTGAGAGGCTTTTGAAGGCCGATGTGGAGTCTCATCACTGCTATTTTCGTACTGCTGGGCTACATAATCATTTAAGCCATCAGTAAGCCTAGCACACACCTTTAGATGTTACTTATTTCCATGATTAACTAGCCTGCTCGCTGCCTATGATCTGGGGGCTCCTGCTTCGGTTATCAAGGCAATTTACGACGATGAAGCCAAAACTCAAAGACCCATTGACTTAAAGCTCGACGGTGTCGCACCAGAGGCGTCTCCCAAACCTGGAGGGATCAAAGACAGCAACTGGACAGAATGGCTTGGAGACCAAAAGTGAGTTTGACCCAGCTAGGCTCTATAGAATGGTCTGAAATCGCTGCCTTCCGGATCTAAACAGGGCTTATTCAGCTTACCTCGCCTTCTTCTCGGAAAAAATTGTCAATTTCGGTGTGGTCAAGACCTTGGAGGATTATGTATTCTCTCCTGCCGCCAACGGCAACAATTCAGATATGCTTTTTCGTCTCTTTGGAGGACTGTGCGCGTGTTTCATCCTTTATTCACCTTTGAATTCTTACGTTGTTGCAGCTTGCATCCCTTCATACAAGTCGGGGTATGTAGCGTTGATGTTCAGGAATATATAATATCAATCTAACAAAACGTCTGTAGTACGGTCTTGAGTTTGACAGCGAAATTGTAGTAGCCGCTGGCATCGCTCAGGCAGCTATCCATGCGTCACAAGCCTTTGCTTTTATTCCTCTCGACAAAATCACCGGCGCACCTATTGCCAATTTCTCGCAGGCCGCGAGCAAAGGACGTCAGCCACATAGTGGTCCTTCCATCCTTTCTCTCCTACGACAGCTTTATGATTCCCCTAAGCTGACACCAGTCCTCCCGTATGAGCCCGATGCCCTGGTGTCCAAACGCATGAAGGACTTCGCAGCGGGGGAGACTCGCCTTCCTGAACTGCATCGAATCTTGAGCCAATTCGAGCCTGGAAGCACGCCCGAAGCCTTCGACGAGCGGGTCGAAGAAATGATTTTTGTGTCAACACTGCTCGCCTTTGGCACCGGAAGGCCACACAGAAAGCCACGAATTGATTTCTTCCTCATGCATCTTTTAACTGCAAGTCTATTCGTGCCGTCGTTCCTCAAACATCTGCCGAACATGGAATATAAAAGAACACTGCTCAAGACATTCCTTCAGCCTTGGGGTATGACACTAATGGTTCGCGGAAGACCACGGATAAACCCCAAGCTCCTCATGTCATATGCTGAGAACCCCTTTCCTCCAAATTTCCCGGGACCAAAGCAACAGCCCTACTCCTTAGGCGGAGAAAATATAAATCCTTGGCCGGCGATCATCTCGGACGTGGCTCACGCACCGGACGCTCACACTCCTAAGTCTCTTCGTACCCTTCTGTACGGGGCTACTAGATACGGCACCCTGGCCAAAGGGGATATCATAGGAGCCTGGGGTTCGGATGGCGAAGAGACACACCCCGGGATTAGTGAAGTTGATGGAACGGTGTTTATAAGGGCCGCGGGGGTACTCATGGAAACCCTTGGGTGGGTCACTCATGGGCAGAAGGAGGGGAGTTGGGATAGGAGCGCCCTAGGGTGGGATGACGCTTGGAAAGGCGAGGATTGAGACATTGTGGAACAAGATTGACTTTTCTAGCATGACATGCTATCTTGTTTGTGTTTTTGCTAAAGATTTTCCACGAAAAGATTTTTTTTTTCATCAATCAAATATTCCTCTCGACAACCTACGACTGTGCCCTTTATCACATAACGCAAACGAAACTCATAGGCCACCACAATATGATCCGCTGTGCCCCTGCAGCGGCATTGACACTTCGAGAATAAGATTAATTTAATTTAAATTCTTCAATAAATCCAAAAGTCTCGAAATTGAAAATCAGATGTGTCAAGATATGTAGAGATGTCCTCGCGCTGACCCCGTTTTGTTCTGCTCCTACTCTAGGGGTGTATGTAACAGATCAGGTGTTCTGTCTGCCCTCACGCCGACCCCGTCATGTCTTGCTTCCATACTCAGGTTGTATGTAACAGATCGAATGTTTTGCCCGTCCTCCTGCTGGCCTGTCGTGTCCTGTTTCCACTCTCAGGCCGTATGTGACAGATCGGATATTTACCTGTATTACGCTGACCCCGTCATGTCCTGTTTCCTCTCTCAAGTTGTATATGACAGATAGGGTATTCTTCTCGTCTTTACGCTGACCCTGTCATGTCCAGGTTTCCTTCCCAGGTTGTATGTGACTGATCAGATGTTTTTCCAGTGCTCACGCTGACCCCGCCATTCTCAGACTGTATGTGACGCCTCGGATGTTCTGCCATCTTTCTGCTCACCCCGTCTTGTGTGCTCTGTCCTTCTTCATATTTGACCTCGTCGTGTCGTGTTTCCTATTGAACAAAGAGGAGATTTTGCGTTGTTAAAATCCCTTGTTTTTCCGTTCAGAACTTCTACCTAAAATACATGTTACCTAGATATTATAATCTACAAAAGAAACACAATAACAAGTGTGTTATTTTAATACTAAAAGAGAAACCTTTTTGTTTCAAACAAAAAAGGTGGTAAACAAAAAAGGATGGTGACCCAACTTCTCAGCCTTACGCTGAATTGCCGCTTACGCCAACATTTCCTACGTGACCAGTCTAATGTTCTAGCTATCCACACGCAGATTCTCGTTTATCCCTAGCTTGTATGTGGTGGTCCATCCGTTCGTAGGCTGACGCGTTGTGTCTTGGCTCCACCTTCAAAAAAATATTGCAAGCGCCTGACTTGAAGTACTCCTGTTCTCATGCTGACTCTTCGTGCCCCATTTTCATCCTCAGCTTGTACCTACGGTCCTCGCGCTCTGTCGTGCCATTTGTCCACTCTCATGGACTATGTGACTAATTTGATATTCTACCTGTCTACATGCTGACCCCGTCATTTCTGTGTACTCCGTCAGTTTGTACGTAGATAATTCGATGTTTCTGCACGTCATCGTGCTGACTCCGCTGTGTCCTCTTTCTCCTTCAAACTATGCGTAACGAATCTGATGTCCTGTCGCGTCTTCACGCTGACCATTTGGCTTCCTGTTAGACTGTATGTGGCGGCCTCGTTTTATGAAACCCTTATGCTAGTTCGTTCTTCCCCCGCGTTCTCTAGCCAGTATGTTTCCTAGTCGCTTCAAATATCTTTTGCTGATGTTGTTCCGGATCCTCCTTTCCCAGTGAGTCAATCATGCCTATCTATAGTTTTTGACCATGAACTCATGAGATGACATATTTAGGAAGTCATTGTGCATGGACCCCACAAAGTCTTGTGTTGGGAGTTTGACCAGCGTAAGTCTAACTGAAAAGTCTAACTGAATATAGATCGGTCGCTGGCTTTTCGGTGTTCCTTACTTATTTGATGTGAGTGTTTTTCCCGCAATGCCTCTGTTTCTTCTCAAGTCTCGGCAAGGGTTACCACGACTGCCCATTCCTTGACTAATGACTAAATTTGCAGCTGATGTGTTTATTGTTCCTCCAGGGTTGTTAGTTCTACGTTGCACGCAGCCGATTCTGAATCAAACTAGAGAACTGTTACAAATCTTGCGGAATATGCAAGCACAACAAAGTTAGTCAGCAACACATCTTTCAAGAGCAAGAATGCTTCGAGACGGTTGTCCGTGAAAAAGTTCTCTGTAATAAGTGGTAGTTGAGCAGGGAAAACTGGGTCTAACGGTGGACGTTGTAAATCCAGAAAACGGTGTACGATGTGTGGGAGGCGTTCGTTTACAATGTTGAGCACGCATACATCCAATTTCGCGTCATTGGCGGGGTCGCTGGGGGATTGGCCATGTAAAGGAATGGAGGTTGAGGGGAGACGACGACGATAATGGCGATATTGGGAGAAAGAAAGGAAAGAAGGAATCCTCATCAGAGTCGAGCAGCATGGTGCTAATCCAAGAGGGGAGACAGTGAAGGACATGAAAACGTTTGAAAAGTCAGCGACGGGTGTGACTGAGTACAAAATGTCAAGGAAACAGTGCAACTAGCTCAGTGAATGGACAAGAGCCAAGATCCACGATGACAAAACGCCCTACATAACTTCCACGGTACACTTTCGAGCAATTTCCCAAATGTCATGAATTCTGGGGGTATCCAACAGGCCTCACTTGGCCGGTCAGTAAGAATCCACTGCCTGTCCGGAGATGAATAAGTTTCTTGATCTTCTAGGGGAGAAAAGTTGAAACCAGCCTCGCTTAAGATGGAGGACTCTGGTTCCATCTGGCATTTGGCAGGATACAAATTCAGATAATGAAGTCGATTCTCTGGTGAGGGATACGGACTATATTGTCGCCCGAGGCGGACACCACCCGTCTCTCATGATAATACCTCATTCAAATGGTCCTTGAATATGTGCTGTGTCTCCCTAGTAGTTGCATTCCAGGTTCGGACTATGTTGTTGCAAGAGCCGGACACGACATGACCCATCAGGAGAGAATGCAGTTTCGGAGCGACTTGTCGTACGAACGGTCTCATCAAAAGATAATGCAATGGAGGTCGCCTCTCTTGCATATCCACACTATCCTCTCGGTGGCTGAAGCAAGCCTTACAGGGTTGTCATCTTGGAGCACGTAATGTTTAAAAGGCATAAATGGCAGTCTTTACTTGCCCCAAAATTCCACATCATCCACGAGGAAATCCAAAGTTGTTCCGGTTGGGTGCTTGGAGGAGAGAGGCATGCAGTAGTAGCCGATACTCGTTCAGTTGTCGCGAAGGAGAGCTTTCTTGTCGCACCGCATGTCGTGTTGAGGGTGAGATTTCGTAGATACACAGCTAGTTCCACGTATGCCATCTCATCGTCTAAATGTCAGTGGCACATGCTTTGAGTTCCACCGGAGAGCCAGACTTGTGTCACTGGTGCTTTTGGGTCATATACCCGGTTTTGTGGCCCTCTACGCATATAAAAGGCCTGGTGGAGCCATCGCGATTCACTCTTGACCACCACTCGTCTACAATGACTGGTATATCTCTCAACCACCCCACCATTAACAAAAAATGGACAACTGAAGAAAAACCAATTTGCATCCTTACATTGGATGGAGATGACGTCCGAGGCCTCTCATCTTTAATTATCCTGCGTGGTCTCATGAAACGAGTGGCCTTCGCCAGAAAGATCTCAGGTCATGAGCCTGTGGCCGTCCGGCCATCTGATTACTTCGACCTCATTGTTGGAACAGGAATGGGTGGTATCTCTGCCCTTTTCCTTGGTCGTCTGCACATGACGGTGGATGAGGCTATCTCTGCGTACCAGAAGGTGGCCAAAATCGCTTTTCAGCCGCCGAGTTTATTGTCGCGTGTTTTCCCGTTTCGTCCTCTCCGGCCTCCACTGTTGTCACAGCAGCTGGATCAATGTGTTGGCAATATCGTCCATCTCCATCTCCATGATCGAGATGCTACGCTCGCCAATCCAGCAGGTGCATGTCGTACTGCTGTGTTGGCTGGCGCAGCGGTCTTCGTTGATTCTCCGCCTCATATTTTCCGCTCCTATGCGACCGCCAATCCAGCATCTTCTTTTACTGTCCGTGAAGTGGCCCGTGCAGTTGTTGCAGTCCCCGGAACACCTCTTTCGTGCTCCCTTGGGAATCCTGAAATTGAGTACATCAGTGCAAGTTTAGTCAGATACAACAACCCAGCGGAAGTTGGCATATCGGAAGTGGAGAATAGGCTTCATAGCCGTATTGCTTGCCTGGTCTCTTTGGGCACCGGCCGCCAGAAGATTGTTCCATTAGGCGGCCCATCCAAAGATCTCGGCCGAGCCTCTGTAATGCTTGTACAGACTTCCGACGAGGTACATGGTAGAATATGCCGAAGTGAGCTGGTCTTAGACAAGAACTATTTCCGGTTCAATGTCACTAGTGGTCTAGAAGGCATCGATACCCAAGACCGGAAGCTAATGGGCTATAACAGACTCATCACAACGATTACCGTAGGATACATGGAGGCTGCTCCGGTAGCTACGTCTTTGGATAATTGTGCGAGGACGTTAGTGGGTATGAAGAATGTATAAGTCAATATGGGTTACGCTAAAGGACGGTCGTAGCCCCCGGCTTTAGTAGCTGAATTGTTAGAAATCTCTCAAGCAGGAACGATAATTATCCTTGAGGCACTGAAAGAAGAGAATTATGTTCCCGCAGTTGCGGGTAACAGTGGAAGTGATCTCCAATGTCGTTGGCATTGTGGAAGTACATATTCTCTCGGCTAAAATAGCCCCGTAAGAACAACTCCCACGATGTTTCGACAGAGATTCTCTCAGAACGAAGACGAGTTGCCTTGACACGCACATTGGATAGTATAGTATCCATTTTCCAGCATAACCAGAAGAATAATTCTATGGGGGCTTTGGAAACTCGCTTTCAAGATTCATCTGTTCGTGAATACAAATTGGCTTGTGGAAGCGTAAATTCACAATAGCACAGGGCGATCACGAAATTAAAAACTGCGCTTGACGAATTTGAAAAGCATGGCGTGTTGGGACGTATGGCTAATGGTTATGCGATGCAGGTGTAATTACACAGATCATCTGCTACCTCGAGGCTCTTTTGGACATGTTCCAGGTAAGCACATTTGCATCTATACGATACGTACTCAATTACTTATCTCGCCGCAGATAGATACAAGCATTATTGCCCAAACAAACACAGAAGAGATCAGGGCGAGAATGGTAGAGATGCAAAGATGGAAAAGATTATGACGGAAAGAGCAATTTCTGCAGGTAATGCCTTTTTCATAAAATGCAGTTTTTGGTGATGCTGAAACGTTATGTTAGAGGCTGGAATCGGACGAGAGGAATCTTGGTAAGCTGGTTGTGACACGACTGAAATTAAGTGCAAATGATTCCGTTCATTACAACGTCTCAAACCTGTTGAACGAGCATCTTACACCACACGCATCGGTGCGCAAGGTAACTGAGTTACGGGTGTATAGAACACGCGGGTACAGATCTTGGCAGATCTTGTAGCATGGGCGCAAGATGCTTCGGCTCCAAAGGTCTATTGGCTCAACGGACACCTTGGAACAGGAAAGACCAGCATCGCTCACACCCTCAGCGAGCGCTTGGATGCAAAGCAGATGCTTGGAGCGACTTTCTTCTGCTCTCGCTCAGTATTAAGGGATGCACGCCAGATCATCCCTACGATTGCGAGCATGCTTTCTCGTTTTGACCTTAAGATTCGATCAGTAATCGGCGATGTTCTCGAAAGAAACCCCGATGTGGCCGATCTTAACTCTCTGCCCGGGCAGTTCAACTCGCTCGTAGAACCTATCAAACGCACCATTGGTAAAGACGTCAGGATCTATAAGATTATCGTCATAGATGCCCTCGATGAATGTACTCCACTTCTGGACGGGGGGACCTCGCAGTCGACGGTGAAATCATTGATCTCCACCATCCTCGATGGTGTAACGGACATTCCTCTCAAATCCTTCATTGCTAGCTGACCTGAGGACTGGATCAAGAATGCCTTTAGTCACAATGCATCTTTCCTGCGAATATTCTCTCTGCACGACGTCGCTAAACCCAACGTGGAGCGTGACATTGAAGTATACCTAAGATTCGCATTTTCTGAGATCGCAAAGGGTCGCAGATATTCTCAGCACGGCTCTGACTGGCCACCCGAACAGGAGCTTATGACACTCCCAGCACGATCAGATGGATTGTTCATTTATGCTGCAACCTATTCTGTTGAAGCTTGTGTTGACATTCTATATCATTATATTCCTTGATATGAATGCACTGGACTCTCAGGACCATACTCTGAAGGATCTGCATGTGGTTATCCCTACATGATGAGCCATGCGATTCGGAAACATATTTCAAGAGCTATTGTTGGTCCATCCATCTGTTTCTTCATTCACAATTTTCCTTCCACCCTTGTTCTTTGTTTACTATGGCCTTTTATTAGTTTACATGTGCCTCAGATACTTTCCGACCCTCATGGACTCTTTCCCATTTGCTCTCTCTTCCAAACCATTCGGTATATAGTGTCACGATCATGTTTTATAACATCTCCCTGTTATTGCACCGAAGTATGGCTTTCTGATCATCTCCGAAGATCCCCTTCGGAATTTCGAACCACTCTCGCCTAATTCTTCACACACATTTGATCCGGTCACCCAATCCAGTTCAGGAATCACTCCATGAAGTGTTTAGTGAAACAATCAATAACCAGGTCTGATCATAATCTTTTCTGGAAGAGAAGCACCCTGACTATCCCCATCACTATCCCCATCTTTTCCAATAAACCCATTGATCGAGTTGTTTCTATTCTATTGAAGCTTGTGATGACAATCCATATCATCAGACTCTATGATATGAATGTTCTAGACCCACAGGATCACCTTCCAAAGGATTTGCACATGATTATCCCTACCTGATGAGCCATGCGATTTGGAAACATGTTTCAAGAGCTATTGATAGTCCATTAATCTTTTCTACCATTCACAATTTTCCTACCTCCCTTGTTCTTCTATTCCTATGGTCATTAATTAGTGTACATGTACCTCAACTACTTTCCGATCCTCATGGACTCCTTCCCATTTGCTCTCCCTTCCGAACTGTTCAGTATATAGGTAGAGCATTCGCATGTATATTCCCTAGTTCAATTATTGTATGTCTACTTCATTGCTTTGCTCAAACTTGCCAACTTGGCCTAGAAATTATCTTGAACAACAACTTTATATCTGAGTATGCACTTTAACTCTACTTATATTTAAACACACTTCATCAGAATGTGAAATCATTGGCTGTAATCGACATAAACTGTAAAGTTTATTCGATCCACGGGATAGAATCCTTTCGGAACCTCTATCTCTTTGGAACAATGCATTTTATTCACAAACATTTTGAAAGCCATTCACTTTTACTGAAGGATTTCTATTCACTTTCGAAAACCATTCTATCATCATTGGAAACATTTCCGAACAGATTTACTAACACCACATTTATCTATATCTTTTATCATTGATATTTGAATTCTGACAGTATAATTGAACTAACAACTACAGATAAAAGCATTTTTTACTCCTTTTGTTTAGAAACATTATGTCTACATTACAAAACAAACAACAACTTATCCAAAGGACTCGCTTTATGGGACCAGAAGATTGTCAGAATTCAATTATTAAAGATAAGTGTTATAGATGAATGCATTGTTAGCAATAACATTCGAAAATGTTTATCTAAAGAAAATGGTGTTCGAAAGTGAATAGTAATCCTACAGTAAAAGCGAAGGGCTTTCGGAATATTTGCAAAGAGGTGCATAATTCCGAAGAGATAAATATTCCGAAAGGATTCTATCTTGTGGATCGGATGAACCGTTTAGTTCATGCCTATCACACCCAATGAGATTACATTCTTTCGAAGTGTAATCAAATCCAAATTGATAAGTTTTATAGGACTTACTTCAAAGTGAAGTTGTTCTTCAAGATTGTTCATGACGAATTGTTAAGCCAAGTAGATCAATCAAGTAGACGTGCAATAATTGAACTAGAGAGCATACATGCGAATGTGCTACTTATATACTGGAACGTTCGGAGGCAAGAGCGAATGGGGAGTAGTCCGTTGGGGATTGGAAAGTAGCTAAGGTACATGTATGCTAATTAATGACCATAGAAAATAGAGAACAAAGGTGGGGTGAAAATTGTGAATAAGAAAAAGATTTAACGAACTAGAAATAAGTCCTGAAACCTGTTTCCGAATTGTATGTTGTTTTGGATAGACGAACTCTTGTTTCACTTCCTTAAACAACAACCCTGAGTGTTGGAGATGAACACATCAACATATTGAATTGTATGTCTTGTCACCATAAGCTTTTAGAAGCATAGAATCGACCCTGATATTGAGTTCCTAGAAATAGATGGGGATAGTGATGGGGATAGTGTAGGTGCTTCTTTTCTGAGGAAAGGCTAATAACAGAACCTGATCTCTTGGTTGGGTCCTTGTGATGTTGCTAGGACGATTCAAGGTGTTAAGGGTGATGACATGTTGAATGGTTCATGTGTGATGAGTTTGGCGACGATTCGGGTTCCGAAGAATTGATTTGGAAGAATGATGTTTGGATGGTTCGGAAGGCGGAGTAGAACACAAATCATGATCGTGACAAAGATACCCCTTTACCACCATCTAGTACTTTACCGATGATGTTTTTACCAGGATATCCTTTGAAGGACTCCATTTGGAACTCTGAAAATTCTCCCTTTGTCGTACTCTCATCTCTCCACTCCCATCAACATGATCCCTTGATCTCTCACTGACACAACATAGTGTCTCCTCAACATCAGTCCCCACAAACTGACATAAACTGACAAAGGTCTTTGCAGACGTTCGGAAGGCCTACACAACTCATCCCATTCATCAGTTTTGAGAGATGAATTACACTTTGCTCACACTCGGTTTGGTGGCAATATCCCACCAACCTTTCCTCAAATTCTTCGGACTTTCCTTTGGGGCACCACCACCAAAGAAAGACCAACACACCTCTTTACACCTTTTCAAAACCCTTTACAATTTAATACATCTTATCACTCACCCAATTTTCATACTAGGATTTATTCTTTAGTTCTGAGAGACGAATTACGCTTCACTCTCACTCATTCTGGTGGCAATATCCCACCGACCTCTCCTCAATTCTTTGGACTGGACACCACAGCCAAAGAAAGACCAACACACATTTTTGCACCTTGTCGAAAGAGATGAATCACACTTCACTCTCACTCATTCTGGTGGCAATATCCCACCAACCTTTCTCAAATTCTTCGGACTTTCCTTCTAGGCTCTGAGGAATGAGGGTCATCTGGGAAATGGCCCTTCCTTTGAAGGCAACTCCTTTGGAGGTGGCCCTCCTGGCCCTCCACTGTTTGGTCTTCCTTTTGGACCACCACCACCACCACCAGTGGTATCTCTATTATCTTTACCATCATCTTATCTTTATTCCCAACATATTGTGTTGGACACTGATTCTAATGTACCAAAATCTAAGATGTTCACAGGAAAAGATGTTCACCAGCTTCAGCCATTCTTCGCAAGGTATTTTATGACTTTCGATAACAGGCCTTGCGGGTTTCGAACTGGTTTCCAACAAACACCTTGTATTACACCTTAACTATCCAACATTTCAATGGGACAATTTGGCTTGCCTCTCTCAATTTCCTCCAGTCTCACCTCTCAGTTCAAACTTCTTTTCTCATCACTGTACAACTTCCCGGTTACTTGGCATCTATTTGGACACTCATCGATTCTGGAACAAAATCCAACATCATCAATAACTCCCTTGCCTCCAATTACAAGTTTCCCTGTATACCATTGACTTCGCCTATCACTCTCTATCTCTTCAATGGCAAGCCAGCTACCCGTAGCTTCTTTTATGAATACATAAACACTACAATTACATTTTCCAAATTATCTACTCAATCTCTTTCACTATTAACAAAACTAAACCTTGAAGAACTGCTTATGTAATCAGATGTTTGCATCAAGGAGACAGGCTTGGATAAAATAAAAAGAAAACACAAAAAACATTGACAAGTTATCTTGGGTTTGATTTAAGGCTAAATGCCTTAGAACTATTTTCTGTTTATTTTTAGATTGGACCAGAAGAGCGGCTACCACCCAAATGGATACAAATGGCTGCATACATGCTCTCGCACACATTTACAATCACCTTGCCACTGATCTACATGTACATGGACTTGAAACATGAACAAAAACATAATAGGAAATTACAAATTGATTCCTATTGAACTATAATAGCACCAATCCATGACCCAAGCTTTGGAGGCTTCCATTTCATTTCGGAGAAGAGCCTGCACACACACATGGAGTTTCAGAAATTTCCTCTTCTTTTTTCTTGTTCTCTCAACACAGAAAGTATATGTTGAATGTTTTATTTGTAGTTCTGAAGAATTGAGCATCGGTGTCATGATCACAATATGGACACCTTGTCTATATCATCGCCCTTCCGAACCAACCCTTCCAAATGGATCTTCTGAACCCTGAACCATCATCACCACAATTACATCATTTTCATCCAACAATCTTTTTCTTCATCAATTTCCCTGAATCGAGTCATTATTGTTTAGTGAAACACATCATTGGTCAGGGTTAAACATAATCTTTTCAAGAAAGAACTACCCTGACTATCCCCATCACTATCCCCATCTTTTTCATTAAACTCATTGATTGAGTTCTTTCTATTCTTTGGAAGCTTGTGATGACATTCCATATTATTAGACTCCATGATATGAATGTTCTAGACCCTCAGGATTACTCTGCAAAGGATTTAGGGACAGTTATCTCTACCTGAAGAGCCATGTGATTTGGAAACATGTTTCAAGAGCTATTGTTTGTCTGTTAATCTTTTTCTTCATTCACAATTTTCCTACTTCCCTTGTTCTTTGTTTTCCATAGTCTTTAATTAGTATACATGTACCTTAGCTACTTTCTGACCCTCACAGACTCTTTCCCATTTGCTCTCCCTTCCGAATCATTTGGTATATAGCTATGTTGTGATATTTGGTGGAGGGATGTGATAAAGGGTGAGAAACTGTAGTACAAGTAAGTTTCACCTCAGTGTCTCCAAACACTATGATAATTATCTAGCTACCTGTAGTACAAGTTTCTACTTAGGTAGTTAAAGCAATAAAACAATGAAGAACAATTGCACTCACCACCTCAGTGTCTCCAAACACTGAGGGGTTGTGTTCCTTGGGATCCGCTTCAGTACTTACAGTGGATCCACAGGTCAAACATCGGCCTCTAACTAATTGACTAATTACAATAACAAGGTTTGTTTTGGGTTGCTCTAAGAATAACAACAAGCTAACACATTCACATGTGTATTCCTTAGTTCAATTATTGTACGTCTACTTGATTGTTCTACTCCAACTTGTCAACTTGTCGTGAACTACCTTGAACAGCAACTTCACATTCAAGTGAGTACTCTAACTTTACTTATATTAGTTTAAACACACTTCGAAAGAATGTGAGACCATTGGCTGTGATCAACATGGACTGCAAAGTTCATTTGATTAATGAGATAGAATCCTTTTGGAATATCTATCTCTTTGGAACAATGCACCTTTTCACAAACCTTCCGAAAGCCATTCGCTTTTACTGTAGATTATATTAATATTAGAAACATTTCCGAACAATACTACTAACACTACATTCATCCACAACTCTTATTACTGATAATTGAATTATGACAATCAGTTTCAAAGTCATTAAAAGTAATTAGTCTAGTTGCAGGCAAATGATCACCTCATACATACACTCACCCCAGACTTGTTCCACTCCCCCAATTTCTCTTTCATCTACAAGGCATACTTCCTAGCTACAATTTCTCTTAAATAGGCTTGTATTTCTCATGAATAACTAAGGCAGTGAATCTCCACAGACCTGCTCTTGTTTTTTCTCTGTTTGCTTGATCTCTCTACAACTATTTCTTTGATAGCAAATTGCCACCAGCTGTTTGCTCTCAATTGGAAATATCTATCCTGCTCAAGTGTTATCTCATTTTTGTTAAGTTGTGCTATTATCTCTATCAAAATTGTTCATGTTGCTGTATGCAAACATTAGGTGCTGACAGATTAGCCCTGCACCAGTGCTTGCCTTGCATCAGTATTCAATCTCGCTTAGATATCAAGCAAGCACCTTCAATAAAACAAGTTCACAAAGCTCAAAAACGTCTCAATAAAATTACAAAAATAATTAAAAACATTTCTTTTACTTTTCATATTAGATTAAAAGTCTCATCACTCACCGGCAATGATGTAGGCAACAATTACTACACATGCGCAGCATGATATCCACAAATTCAGGGATATCAAACCAAAACTGGACATCTTGGAAATACAAATTACTGGCCACAGCTCACGATAGAGGCTTGGATGAAGTTATTACTGGTGGAGAACCTATCCCGAACATTGATAACAAAACTACACACCTGGTCAACAATGTCTTATGCGTTGAAAACATCCCACTGTCTACATTGATTTCAGAATGGAAGGATAAGAATAATGCCACATATAACCAACTTTTACTTTTACTTAGCATCAGTCCAGAACTTCAGACACTGATTGGCACTACTTCTAGATCCAGTGAACCTTGGGCTCTCCTCACCAATAAATACGAATTGAAGGATCCCAACAAGATCAATATTATCAGGACAAAATATGATAATTACCACATGATTGATTGAAACTCAACTGGTCTACTCATACCTCTTGAAAATGAGGGAATTTAGAGAACAACTTGGGGCTATGGGAGAAGAAATAGCAGAATCGACACATATTGCCACTCTTCCCTGCAACACTTAGTATAAAAACCCAAAACCCTCTTGTACATTCTTCAGTTCTGATATTGACTTAATACACCTCATTCTCTAATCTCTCTCTCTCTACACTAC
The DNA here is from genome assembly GCA_003314545.1 of Ramaria sp. MG151. NCBI lineage: Eukaryota > Fungi > Basidiomycota > Agaricomycetes > Gomphales > Gomphaceae > Ramaria > Ramaria sp. MG151. The sequence goes on along the minus strand of QMFG01007257.1, from coordinate 4,380 downwards.
GACCTACAATGAGCTAAGGCTACTCTGGAACATCAGGTCATTCAGTTCTCCAAAATATAGGGACAGAATGCTGAGTCGGTGCAACACACAAGTTGAAGCCAAGTCCCTCTGACCCACCTGGATGTCTACCGGAACCTCCGGATCCCTGATATACACTAAATGACATGCCCTGGAATTATCATCATTGTCCCCAGATTGTCATTTAATATCAGTAACAACCCCCCATTTAACACCTGCAAGGGACATGGAATATTTGTTGGGTATAAATACACCTTAAGTCAAGCCAAATCATTTCCCATCTCTATTTTTCTATTTATTTTCTTGACATACTTTTTAAAATATTTTTGAATTTCTTATTTAGGCCGCAATTTATTTTCCCTCGCACTGTTTTCATTTGCGGGCTATTATTTTTGTTAGCGCCGGCTTGTTCCTAAACGCCGCGTTGTATTTTTACTTCCGCCGCGCGGGCGTCTCGGTCAGAGCGACCGATTTCACCGCCCGACGCACACGGGCGTCAAAAGGCCGGAAAGGAGGTATATGCGGGTGAAACACGCCTGCATGCCTCCTGAGGAGGTAAGCCTCCTTGTAATATTAGTGTAAATGTAGTTCTCTAATCCTGTAGTATTTTCTCTAGGTAGTTTTCTTTCAATATATAGTGCTTGACTGAGGAGTATTTTCTCTAGAATTTATTTCTTGGAGATTTGCTAGCCTACTGCCATTGACAGAAGTTACCTACCTTTGTCCCCATAATCAATATTAGTTGTCTGGGGTAGGCTTGATCTGGTTGAAATGTAGCCCGGGAATTGGGTGGAGATGTCGGACTTCAGGGCTCACCTAGCAGCGAAGAGTGCTCGCCGGGTGGCTGTCCAGAGAGCCGGACACTCGGGCTCTCGCGGTATGGCTCGGCCAGTGATGGAACTGTGTGCACTGCATTCACGGTCGCCGTGTTTTCACGGCCAATCTAGGGTGAGAAGTAGCCCGGGAGGACTTCAGGGTTCACCTAGCCTAGGCAGCGAAGAGTGCTCGCCGGGTGGGTGTCCAGCGAGCCGGACACTCGGGCTCTCACGGTATGGCTCGGCCAGTGATGGAACTGTGTGCACCGCATTCACGGTCGCCGTGTTTTCACAGCCAATTCAGGGTGAGACCTGAAGCATCACACACGCCCCGAATTGTAGGGGATGGAAATGCCTTATAAGCTCCCCCAGCTGAAGAGAGAATCAATCATAGCCCTCTTTCTTAACCTTCGGTGAGCGCTTGACACTGGGTGCGCCCTTATCCTCGTTTCTAATTCGTTCCCTCAGCTCCAGTTCAATCATTTTCAACTATGCTCGTTCGTGCCACCTTTGTCGCGTGGGTCATCTTGGCCGTGAGTGTCAATGGCCTTCCTGTCGAACCAAGATTCAGAAATACTGTAAATCTTCCCCATGAATCCTTAATCAATTCATAATCTTATTCCCACAGAAGTTGTCGGTAGGTCCCCAAATCCCGAGCGCCAGTAATCAACTTTCTATTAATCCCACTCCGCCCATCGTACAGACCGTCGTCAGTACCGCAAATGCTGCCGGAACTAAGGCCGACCATGTCCCACGCCAAAACTGTGTCACTTTGGCGATTTCTGAGTTCAATGGTCCTTGTACATTTATAGGCGCAAACTCAATTGGGTCGGCTGGGTTTGGAGGAATGATAACCTAACTATATTTCTTTTAAATTTGACAATGTCCATTTTCTGTCACGAGCACTCCCAATATTGCTGTTCAATAGTGAGTACCGCAAATGCTTGAATAGTGCTTAGTGATGCCGGGTCTGTTTTCCCCGTCGTCGCTCCATGAGTAGACGCAGAAGCACGCTCCCGTATTTCAACTTTCACCGTTGCTGGTACCGCAACTAACTCCGAAGCCCGGGAACTCGAATCCGAGGTCTCGATTTCGGGTTCAGGTCCGAAGCCTCGGCCCATTAGTCTGGTGGCCTCCCCTCCCGTGCTGTTTCTCCTGTTCATCCATACTGCGACTCCCATGCCATATGTTGGTACTGATAGAATTTATAGATGGATGTAGAGAAATGATTTTTTATAGTTGATTTTATTTCTTTGATTTTATTTTGTGTCCTTTTGAAATCTATTTTGAGGCGAGTGTAAGGGTGCCTGTTGATTATCTAACCGATCATTCGCTTGGCAGTGCTTTGGTCCAGTCCATGTGTGTCAGAAACATTTGCTTAGATATCTGAATATCTTTGATAGTGATTGGTTGTCCATTGAAGCTTATGGGTGTGTTAAATGGGTGATTATTACTAATGATAAATGACATTCTGGAAGTGAGGATGTGATTTCCAGGAAGGGTCCGGTGGACTTCTGGACAGGTCAGAGGGACTTGGCTTCAACTTTAATGTTGCACCAACTCAGTGTTCTGTCCCTGTGTTTCAGAATGTTGTCAGAACCCATTCCAAGCCTGATACCCAAGCCTAGGGACCCTTGGGACCAAAACCCTGATTGTCCTCAAACTTGTTTTGCATCCATCTTTACTTCATGTTTGATCTCAATTCCTTGTAGCTTACAACCCTAACCTCAGTCACTTGGTCACTGATCCCCAAACCTATCTGTATATAAGTCACTAGTTTATGTATAGTTGTTGGAAATTGATATTTCCATATCTATGGATCTTTCCTTGGTGGTGTTGAAAATAATGAACTTGCTGGGAATTGAACCCAGGACCCCCAGTATTCTGGTTTGGTGCTTTAACCACTAAGCTACCAGTCCCATGGTCTCAAAGCAACCCGCTATGTTGGATATTCCCCAAGGTCAGGATTTTCCTTGTATATTCCAACAATGATGCATAGCCGGTTGCGCTGGTTGTCTCATAGTCCTTGATCTCTTTGAGGGTGAGAGTGTAAGGGCAACCCTCCTAGCGCCTGTAGGTACCTAGTAGAGGGGAAATCCAAAGATATATATATGTGTAAGAAAATACAGTGAAGGAACTCTCACCTAGTAGAGGGGAAATCCAAAGAGAAAAGTCTAGGGGTCCCCACTACTAGTGAAAAAACTATATACGACTACCTAATGCCCAACCAGGGGCACTCCTACGTGCTGTCAACCCTGCCCGACTTCTATCCCCATAAGGCACTTCGACCCTGACGAAGGTCGGATGTCGGGCTGAAGGTTTGGATCAAATATTCGAGTTCTACCCCGAGGTTGGCTGAGGTCTCGGGTGGTCCGAGGTTTTGGACTAGAGGCCCGAGACTTTGGGTTCGTGCTTGGAGGCTTCGGGTCAAGGACCCGAGGCTTCGGACCAAGGTTCCTGTGCCTTGGACTTGTGCTTCGCATGTGTAGGGGCCTTGGAGATGGAGGGCTTGGTGAAAACAGGTTGTCCCCTGACATCAGCCCCCTCTGAGAGTGCTGCGTCCTCGAAGCACGTGCTATAATGGTGTTGAATGCTGTCGAGCAAACCCTCCGAGGTGCTCCGGCGTGTGCTTGATAGAACTCTCAGACTTTGTCTGGGGCCGAGACATCTGCTTCCGAAACCCAAGTGTTCTCCTCATACCCATACCCTTCCCATTTGATCAGGAACTGTAGTTGGCCTCTGTGGAACCGACTGTCAAGGATCCGTTCTACTGTGTAGTGCTCGGCCCCATCTACAATTTCGGGTGGGGGTGGTGGCTTGGACTTCCGACCAGGGATAGGGTCTTCAGGCACCGGAAGGAGTTTGACAACGTTGAACACTGGGTGTAATCGAGCCATTGATCGTGGTAATTGGAGGCGATACACGTTGCGCCCAACCCTCCGTTGGACAACATATGGCCTGAGGTAGCGGTGTGCAAGTTTCAGGGATGGTCGGGTCATCCGAATGTCCGACGTGTCCAGAAACACCCGGTTGCCCACCTTGTATTCCAGAGCCGGGGTTCGGCGTTGGTTGTAGTACCGAGCCATGTCATCCTTTGCCTTAGCTAACGCTGACTTAGCTTCCTCTAACGATTTCTCCATTCGGTCTTTGAACTCATTCACTGTCTCCATGTGGGATTCAGGCTGTCTCGGTTCAAATCCCATCCGAGGATGTCGGCCTGTGTCCAACATGAAAGGTGTCTCTTGGGTCGCAGAGTGTACATGGTTGTTGTATTGAAACTCTGCGAGCAGGAGGAGCTCGTCCCAATCATCCTGGCGCTCATCAACGAAGATCCGAAGGTACTGCTCTAATTCCTGGTTGACATGTTCGGTCTGTCCATCAGCCTGTGGGTGGTAAGCTGTAGTGGCCGCGAGTTTGATACCGAGTAGTCGGTAAAGTTCTCGCGTGAACTCCGAGATGAATTGCGGGCCTCGGTCAGAGACTGTTTTGGATCCTGAGAATTAGACAAAACTTTGGTGTTTAATCTAATTGCTCAGACTTCGATTAG